>JAVKPL010015820.1:0-134659 GCA_032173675.1 Gastrolobium villosum
AAATGTTAGATTTCGATACTTTATGACACGTTTTGATATTAAATAATATTTGTAATTTATGTAGTGTATATTATATTTAATATTCAATAATTTAACAAAAAAATGAATCTAAACTTATAATATTCATAAATTTTGCAAAGAAACATAAGATATCTCAAATATTTATATTAAACTCAATAAAACAGTAATCATAATCTAACGAATATAATAGTTAGAACTAAAAACTCTACGCAACATAACCTTTAATTTTTTTTTTGAATTTCTATAACACGCGTTGGAGTGTCGGAGTGTCCGAGAGTGTCAGGAAGTGTCGGACACGACACGTCAGGATTTTTGATGTGTCAGTGTTTGGTTTAATTACTCTTTAAGATATTGACATGGATGATCCAATTTTAAATCTCTGAAGATTTTGTGTTTTTGTCTCATGGAAGCAAATTCACTTCGATTAAAATTTTAGGAATTGAAGTAAAAAGGAAGTGAAATAAAGTTCAGTCTCTACCATGGCTCTAATATGAGACCCTTTAGATACTCATCCACAACCACCACCACCCACAGCCGATATGTTTAAGTAAATTAAGCGTTGTCTCCAATTGGCCCAAAGGCCAGTTCTAGATTTTTATTTTCGATTTTTCTCTCTTTTTAGAGACATAATTATAGCTACATGTTCATAATTGATGTGATTGAGAATGTATACGAAGTGTCTAATGTCAGAAGATGGCACTTTTGGCTTTGGATTTAGAGATAACAATTTATATATAGGGTTTTATAAGAGTTATGTTGTAGGAAAAATGATTGTGTAATGTTATAGAGATTCGTTTTGCGTGCCAAATTTTTTTTTTTTTTGCTGCGGGCCCCACAAAATATTGTGAGTGTAGGAAAGTTTTTCTGGTCATGTTAAATGAAAGATGATAAACCCTTATATATATGTTGTGGAATATTTGGGATATTATAACTTCTTCATTATTTTTCTTTTACATTTTATTTAATGAGAATTCTAAGAGAGAAGGATAAAAGTAAAAAATATAAGTAATATTTTTTAATTATTTAAAAGGAGGAATAAATTATAATACTTTTTTTAAAAGCTGTATTTTGAAAAATTCCTTATATTAAGGTTAGGCACCAGAAACACTCTTTAATTTCCTTGGCATGTAAAATTGACGAGACATTGTACGTGAGTATGTACTACCAGGGGAGCAGGCTACGGTGGGCGGCCCCCTTTCCCTCCAATTTTTTTTTTAATAGAGTTGAAGTTCAAATATAGTATTGTTATTATTATCAAATGTGCTTCTTTTGGAAGTTCTGATTTGAAATCCAAGTTGAAATCTACCTCCACTTCACCTAACGTATATGTGTTATATGTAACCTTTTCTGCATTTTCTTTTTTATTTTCATATGCTATGTTTTGGTTAATGAAAGCTTTGGCCTTTTGGTCATCCTTTTGCATGGTTGTGTTTATCTTTGTGTAGTGATTTCTTATAGAGAAAATGAGTTTGCTCTAACTTAAAAGATACACTTTTTGGGGCAACTTGTTTGTGGTCTTTTATTTTATTTTTTTAAAAAAAGATAGTTAAAAGCATTGTTTTAGTTAAGACACTATTTTTTTAAATTATTGCTTTAAACTACTTTTTATGTCTGTTGGACCCGACCAAAAGTACATTTTTAGTCTTCCAAATATTGTTAAAAGTTAATATTTTGATAAGAAATTACCTAAATGAGTTCCTATGAGGTTAATAGGTAAAATAAATAATTATATTATGCAAGATAAAAAATTAATTTTCACCCACCGCTCCAATCTCACTGCGTACTACGTAATTATCAATTTATCAGGCTAGCCTTGTTATTTTGTAGAATCACGGAAGGTTGGCTTCGTCGGAAGATTTATATAGTGATATTTACATAGGTTAATAAACTAAAAAAAAATGTTTGACATTGATGTTTTGAAATAAAATTATTATATTATGCATAAAACTAATTGGTTATATTAATTTTTTAATAAAATTTTGTGACTATTTATTGATTATTAATATATATGTATGTATGTAAATACTAAATATATTTTTTTAATATGTATTTGTTCTGTCTTAGAGACAGGAATATTCAGCCCTATTAGGCTGATGGGTCAATTTAGACAATATTGCTTTGCTTAGGAATATCTACGGTAAAGATATCCTTAAACATAGCTTGATCGTCAAATATAAGTAAAGTGTGTGATTGTGGTACCAGTGTGGTGAAGATAGTGAGTCGAAATTGAGTGTGTCTTTTATCGTCGAATAGTCCTTCCTTTTATAGGGGCTGCTCCCAGGGTTTGTACGTGGAGCTGAGCTGTCATGGCGCGGTGGCCATTACAGCTTGGTCGGCCGTTACGGATGGTAACGTGCCGTGCGTTACACGCCTTTAAATGTAACCCGTTACGTTGTCCCGAGACTTATCTGTAGCCGAGTTTGAACGTCGCCGGGTTGTCCGAACGAGCCTGATTATATGGACCTCTCGCTGAGTTGTTGAAGTGGGCCGATTATGTGGGCCTTTCGTACAGGTCCATAACAGTATTTGCTATTTTTTGTGCTACATATGATATTGGAGTTTTTTTTTTTTTTTTTTTGTATAACCATTTAACCTTCTGGAGTCAGTCTTTGGGGTATGGCCATGTAAGATCGTCGGTTATTGGAAAAAATAATTTTGAGTCATACTATGTTAAAAGAGACATAAAAAAGCTTTAAACCATCCTATTCTAATGGGTTTATTGCACTTATCCAATTTTAAAACAATGAAAAAAAACTTTTGAATGCTTTTTACTTAAAATATTTATTATCCATAGTTCAAACTTATTTAATAGTAAGTTGTGACCAATTGTCGTTTATCAAAAAAAAAAAAAAAAAGAGTTGTGACCAATTGTCTTTCTCTCTCTAATACTAGGTCGTAGGTACACTTTTATTTTAAATTTTATCACTCGTTCATAAAATTACTCAATTAATTCGATGATAAGACTACAGAGATGATAAAGTTCTTTGTACGTACTTATGTATGACCACGCTTTTCATAACACACATTCCATATTTAGTTCTCCTCAACAAATATTAAATTTATTTAATGAATCGTTTACTTATAACTAAGGATTTTATGGTAAAAGTTGTGATTAAACATAGATAGTTAAATAGTTAATGAAATGATTAAATAAATTTGATATTTAATTAAAAAAATGGTGAGAAGTAATTGAGTAGTCTTATTGCATCAGCATTTATATGAAATGGGGGGAAGTGCAATAAACTATTCAACAAAATCCTTATACGGGGTATTGTATTTATATATCATGCAAATAGGGATGAGAGGACGGGTTTGACTAGGGATGTGCATGGGTCGAAGCGAATCGAATTTTTTGAAAAATTGAACCGAATTGGTTTAAATGGTTCGGTTCGAAAGTGGTTCGGTTCAGTCCAAAACTGGTTCGGTTCGGGAGTGGTTCGATTCGGTCCAAAATTGGTTCGGTTCGGAACCGGTTCGGGTCGACCCTCTTTTGAAAAGAAAAACATTTAAACATTTAAAAAATAAAGTTATAAAAAATAATTCGGTTCGGTTCGGAAACAGTTAGGTTCTTAAACCGGTTCTAAAAACTGGTTCGGTTCTTAAACCGGTTCTAAAAATCGGTTCGGTTCATGATCCAGTTCTTTAACAACCGGTGAACTAATTTTTTTAAAACTGATTATTTTATGGAATGATTCGATTCGGTTAATGGTTCGACCCACTTTTTTGATTATTTTGCACGTCCCGAGGATCGTATCTGGCTGTCTCATTAGCAAAATACATGTATAACAAAGTATAATCATTTTCTTATAACTAACTCTCTTACCCACAACTCTCCATGTACACTAAAAAAAGAAAATGAAGTGAGGCCTGTTGATCAAACATTTTCTCCTTGGTTGCTGTTATAGGTAGCTAGTGTAACCAATGATGGCATAGCAATAGAAAAGTGGGTGAAGCAATGGTGTTATCATCGTGTCAGCGCCTCCCTATGGTTGAGTTCCTCATCCAATCTTCTCATGTAACCAACACCACTTCGTCTATCTCACATTCTCTTCTCATTTTCGTTACCCTTTGTACTCATAAATCTATTATATTCAATTCTATGTAATGTAGCACTTGCAAGTTAGTCCCGTTGTTAAGTACTCCGCATTCTCCTTCTTCGCTGATCGCTTCTTTCCTTCCTTACCTGCGTATGCCTAAGCTTCCATCTCTCTCTCACGTTCTCTTTTTTTTATTCATTCATTGTCTCCAACTGTTTCTGTTGTATCCTTCCTATAGCTTCATTCAAAGTTCAAATTCCCCCAACTGGCTATTGCAACCCGTCACAGAAAGTGCCTTGCAGCTGTTTGTTCTTATTTCTCTATGGATTTCAAGCAAGGTGGGTTTTCAACTTTTTCACCCTCTGCCTTCATTATTGTTATTGTTTGTTTAATCAACTTTGACCATGTTAAAATGAGTCTTCGAGCTAAGCGGTAAGGTTTCTCCTTGTGATCGGAATGTCACGAGTTCAAATCTAAGAAAGAGTTCCCTTGTAAAAATGTAAGGGTGAGAATGCGTACAATTGATCTCATCCCTACCCTTACAAGTCGAGGAGCTTTGTTGTGATATGTCTAGGGATGTGCATGGGTCTAACCGAACCGGGTTTTTTGAAAAACCGAACCGAATTGGTTTAAATGGTTCGGTTCAGAAGTGGTTCGGTTCGGTTCAAAACTGGTTCGGTTCGGGAGTGGTTCGGTTCGGTTCGGGAGTGGTTCGGTTCGGTTCGGGAGTGGTTCGGGTCGACCCTCTCTTGAAAAGAAAAAAATTAAAAATTTTAAAAATAAAATTATAAAAATCAATTTGGTTTGGTTTGAAAATAGTTCGGTTCGGAAACGGTTCGGTTCGGTTCAAAATGGTTCGGTTCTTAAACTGGTTCTAAAACCGGTTCGGTTCATGAACTTGTGCTTTAAAAACTGGTTTGGTTCATGAACCGGTTTTTAAAAACCGATTAATTTAAGAGCAGTTCGGGTTCGGTTCATGGTTTGGTTCAGTTTTTTGGTTATTTTGCATACCCTAGATATGTCCTTTTAATCAGATTTGACTGTGTTCATGTTAACATGTACAGGTTCATGATTCTCAACCACTTTCCGTTACATGTTTAAAGTCGTTGGCAGACAAATCCATCAAGGAACAACACTTTACAACTCGAAATTTCCTCGAAGCTGTAAGAAGATTGTTTTTACCTGATGATCATGAAGCTTTTTTTTGGTTTGTATTGTCTCAAATTTTACGTACTTAATCTGCAGGAGGTGCTCTTCATGCAGGTAGTAATGCGAGGTGGTATCATGAACTATAGGAATTAATTGAGCTGATATTGATTGATATGATTTGGTATTTCCTCAGGTGTTGAATTTTGAGATTGGAACATCAAATATTTCATTTTTGTTCCTTGAAGAGCTTTGGATTAAGATCAAGTGTGTAATGCTTTGAAGATGGAGATATCTCTATATTTAAGGTTGTCTCTTGTATTGTGTCTACTCACTGATTCCTCGAATTTGAATGGTTGGGTTCAGGGGAGTGGCAAAAGTTGGTGAACTGATTAACTTTGAAGCTTGCATGGAAATTATGGATCTTCTCTATGAAAAGGAGGAGACATCGTTTCTTTATAGGTCTCCTCACTCCCTTGCTGCATCGATCTTGGTATTTTCCTTAAGTTTTTTTCCAAAGTCCAAGTAATATCTCATATAAGCTTTTACTTTTTGAAAGTTGTATCATACTTTTGCAGGTTGCGTCTTATGTGATGACAGTTCCTAAACAGAAATGGGAGTTTCCGGTTCTTGCATGGGGTAAGAAAGTGCATATAGGCTCTAATAATGTACTTTTTCAGGTTTAATTGTCTGGGAACTTACTTATACAACCATATGAACTAACTTTGCGAACTGAGGAACTAACAAAAGGATTTTGTTGTCAGTAAATTTTGTGACTTCGTGTAAGGAAGAAGATATCATAAAAATGGTAACGGAGATTCTCAAGCATGTACTTGAACCTTCTGGAGATATGAGGTAAGTGAACTTTCAAAGATTGAGTCACTCTTGGTATGTGGGGTGTCTTGAATTTTATAATTTCTTAAACTTTGTCAATTAAAAGTAATCAACTGCTCATTCTGTTAATATGTCTCTGTCAGTGCAGTGTGCAAGTATTGCAATTTGCTGAATTTGATTTCTAAGATTGCTTTGAAGTGTACATATCTTCCTTTGAACATGAATTTAATGAAGTTGATTGGCTTCCTGCGTACCCATGTTCTACCTTTTGCATTATGTTATTGCATACAACATACCTTTTGCATTGATGATTGTCATTGGTCACTGCCACCATCACCAAACAACCAATGCCACCCTAGCCATTAGGCACGACCATTACCACTATCGCTGCCATTAATCAACCAACACAATTGCCATAGATCACCGGCCACCACCACCTCAAGTCGCTGCTACCCCTAACCACCAGGCATTAGATATCAATCACCATCGCCGTCACTACCACCACTATCAGTCAACCACCACAATTGCCATCAATCACGGCCGGCATTGTCACCACTTCCACTAGCCACCCCCCTTACCGTCATTGCCATTGGCCACCACCAACTAGCCACTACCAGGTACCAACCATTTTCACCCCCATTAACCACCACCATTTTCACAATCAGTCAACCACCACAATTCCCACCTACCATTACCAACGTTATCACCACCAACCTTCATAACCACCACCACCACTTCAATCGGCCACCCCCACCTACCACTCATTGCACTAGTCATTGATCATTAATATTGACAATCAATTTAAAATTTAATTTTTAAAAATTTATTTAAAGAGGATATAATTTATTTATTTTTAAAAAATTTTAAGTTATTTATGTATTTTAATATATTTTATTTAAAATTATGGCATCTATTTTTTTTTAGGAAAAAGAACTAATGTATAAATAAGTAAAAAAAAAAAAATTTAAAAATAAATTTTAAAAATTATATGAAATTTTGTTAAAAATGATATTTTTATCTATTTATATCATATCTTAACACCTTATGGTACGCCTCAAACACCGAATATGATAACATTATCATATTAGATTGCTTATCTAGTGCAAATCAATATCATGCTGATATCATTTCTTATTCTTATCCAACCCTTTTATCCTATCAATTCCTATACTATTTTATCCATCAAATGGGCCTTAAGGTGCTTAAATGGGGTGAGGCTCCTAATGTCTAAGATAGTAGGTCAAGTGCACATAGCATGGGCCTTGGACAATTTAATAAATTGGTTCAAAGCTTAGAGGATTGGGTCGACCTGGGGAATAAGAGACCCGCTTCTCGCCCAAGGGATCCTTTGTGGTCCTCAGTCCCAAGCTCAGAGCTCAGAATCTCCAGGCAATCCAGTTTGAAGAGTTAAGATGTGAAGAAAAAATAACAAGCAATATAATGTCAAGATGCCAATAACAGGGCATATCCGAGACACAGAAAATCATCCAATAAATGCCAAGGTTAACATAACAGTAGCCATCATATTAGTCCTCACTCGGAGTTCTGATTGGATGGATGGCAAAATAGTAGTAGTCTCCAACTCAAAATAGGATTTATCGAATACCTACTTAAAAGTAGGACATAAGAGGCATGAAAATTGGTACATTGATATACCTATTTATGAGATTCAGAAGATTACCGTTAATAGCATTAAAACCTGTTGATTTGGTCTTCGTAATGGATAATATTTTGTTTCTCCTAATTGATACAATATAAGTCATGTTTGAACACACCAATGATAGCAACATGTAATATTGTTGTCAAAATGAAAAGCTCCACCTACATGCTGGTTCCTCCAAAATCAATCACACATTCATGTATTGTAAATTCAGATCAGATAAATTTGAACCTCCCAATCCTATGGCATCCTGTGGCTGTATTAGAGTCTTACCGACTTGGCAGTAAAAAGTGAGTTAATCGGGAATGAATTCTCTCACGTGGAAAAGTGGCCATGTGATCATGTTATTTGATCACAACCACTCATTGATGATGAGATAAAAAAAAGACAAATATATAATATTTAAATGAGTAGTTGTGATGAAATACATGACTACTTTTTCACATGAGAGGATCCATTCTCTAATCCAATTGAAGAAAAAACATTTTTTCGGCTCAGAATATATGGGCTTCCAAAAATCCAATTAAAAGAAAAAATATTTTTGTTATGTTATAGAGATTCATTATGCGTGCCAGAGTTTTTTTTTGCTGCGGGCCCCACAAAATATATGGGCTTCCAAAAACTGCCACGAGGCCCAACCCTTTAAATATTATCCTGACGCTTTTCACCGATGGTTTTAGCGTACCTTTATGTTTCCCAAACTCCAAGAACTGGCATGAATTTATGTTTTAGTTATGTTATTAAATTTTTAGTAATTTAAAATTGAATTTAAATTTAATCAAATTATCTAAGAAATCCTACTTAATTTATTTTTTTTAGATAATTGGTCTTTAACTATACCCCTTTGCTTGTCAAGATATTGCCTCTATTTTTCTTTCTCTTACTACTTTACTTTTTTTGTATACATTTTTATAATGAAAAATTAAAATCTAATTGATATTGAAATAATTTTTTTATTTTCTCAAACTCGTTAAATTGGAAAAAAAAAAAGATGTAAAGTAAAAACATTTAAAGGGTTACGGTGGATGTCCTTTAAAAGGATATGAGCTTGTGTTTTTTTAGTGACTTATACAAAGTCTTATTTATAAGACTTTGTGTAAATCTGAAAAATTACTTTTTTTTTACTTTACATGTTAATAATATAATTGAGATGAAAGAAAAAAAATTCAAATTTACACAAAATTTTATCAATAAGAATTTGTATAAAAGCTTGAAAAATGATATGTAACAATAACAAAAAGGAGCAAAATTTCAAGACACGAAAAGAGTGTCATGTTTACTTGTGACACTGTTTTCTTCTTTTGCTTAAGCCTGGTTGACCGTGATCAATTCAAAATGCTTCATTCCACTATATTCCAAGCCAACTATGCTGAATTGCTGACTATTTGACCACCGTCCCCCAACCAAAATAATAACTGATTCGCTCCAGTGGTCCACCCTAATCTAAATGGGGCAATACCTCATATCTTACTGTTACATCACAGGATTTGTACATGAAAATGCATAGAATAACTGCTGACACCACCATGGTTTGAACTTTGAACCTTCACTCTCCAATAATATGAAACCAACTCTTGTTTTTCTTTTAACAGTTCCTTAGTCGCTGTTTTTTATTCCCCTGTCGGTGGAGTATGCAACCACTGTGACCACAAGAACCTATTTCATGACATGAAGGCCACCTATGCTTCTTTCATGCTTGTTTGAAAATGGACAATTACTGTTGCTCTAGCTGGCATCAACCAGATAAAAACATTGCAAAATTCAATGTGAATTCCTTATTTGATTATTTGGTTGAACGTAGGGACCTAAGACCAAGAGAACATATTTTCTTCTAGGGTCAAAATTATGGAAAAAAAAAAGAAGTATCCTTGGAGAGGGCACAAGTTTTTAGGTGATTTATACAATCACCGGTTAGATTTTGTATAAAGATGAAAAGTTGCTTTTTTTTTTTTTTTTTCTTTCTTCTCAGTTACATCATTAACGTATAAAGTAGAAATTTTTTTTTTTCAAATTTACACAAAGTCTCACCGGTCAAACTTTGTGTAAGTCATTAAAATGACATAATTTGTATCTTTTTTAAAGGACATTCACTTAACCCCAAAATTATATATGAATAATGATGTTTTCACATTTTCTTCCAATCCACTTTGTAAGAAAGGAAATTCAATAAACTGAAAAAGAAAATAATTATTTAATCTGAAACGGGACGAACACCAAAAGATTAACAACTACATCCTCGGAAAACATTTGTTTTCAGCGTCATGAAGTAAAGTAGACTAAATATAGGTTGAACACATTTGCTTTATAACTAATCTATATATATGAGTTTTCTTCTAAGGTCAAAATTATATATGAATAATGATATTTTCACATTTTCTTCCTTTTCTTAAGAAAGGAAATTCAATAACTCAAGAAGAAAATAATTATTTAATCTGAAACGGGACGAACACCAAAAGATTAACAACTACAATATCCTCGGAAAACACATTTGTTTTCAGCATCATGAATACTAAACATTGGTTGAACACATTTGCTTTATAACTAATCTATATATACACTTTATGACCAATAAGTAAAACATTTATCACGTGTAATTTTTTTTTATCTATTTGTTTATTTTTAATTTTCTACACTACTGTTTTTGTCTTTTTTTTACCTTAAATGCTTTTTTAAAAATATTATTATGCTACCAACTTTCCCAGAATGTCAGCGAATGTTGGTTTTTTTAAAAATAAAAATAAAACTCCCAAATTATTCTCCAGTCGTGGACATACTTTATGTCTTGGCAAGGCCATCTCGCCACAAATTCTAAATTCTTTAATATATCTCAAAAATTAGGAAGAAAATAAAACACAAAAATAACTAATAATTATGAAAGAAAACAATCTTTAAGAAGGGATTAGCATTTTTACTTCGGTGGCAAAAAATAATTTATACCTCTGAAACATAAAAAGGAATGGCCCCATCATTATTATTTTTTCTTTTATTTCTTTATGTTTTCTCTTTTATTGTTTTATGTCTCAGTCAAAAAAAATTTCCACCACTGAACCAGAAATGATAATCCCCTTTAAGAATCAAATACTTATTATCACCGGAAGAAAAAAAGTTTATTTGTGAAGAAAATTTTTATCACAAATTTTGTCACAAATGATAATTTTTTACATAAATAACCAAATTTCATCACAAATAAACTAGCGACACAGGAATTTGTGATGAAATTTTATGAAATTTTGTCACAAATAAACTTTTTTCTTATAGTGTATCAAGCTTTTAATGTCTCTTATATTATAGAAAATAAAGTTATTGGTTACATACACGTAAAAATAGGTAAGATCTATTTTTTCTCTTCACATAACTCTACATGGGTTCCATACATTTTGATGGATGTATAGTAGATAATTTTATCTCCTAAAGACATCAAACTCTATATATTATTTATTACCAAAAGAGAGCCGTTGATTTTCTCTGTGTTCCGCTAATAAAACTATAAAAGTCATCATCATCCGAATGCAAATTAAGAGTTATATCCAACCATTAGTAGGATTCAATGGGATAAAGTAAAATTTGCAACTGGTCACTTGTAGAAGAAGTCCATTCTGAGTGGGAAGTTGCAGCCTTTTCGTGTTCGTAAGGAGGAATAGTGATCACCTACCGGTCAATGTCCTTAGCTTATTTTCTTTTCTTTTTATAGTAAATAATTAAATATTGAGATATGATACGTTCACAAATAATATAATAAATGAGTGCTCGACAAAATGAAAAAAAAAAATCGAATATACCTAACTATAAATGTTGGTTAAATTTAAAACATTATTTAATGCATCTAAGATCAAATTAGTGGTTATTTCCAAAAAAAAATAAAAAAATCAAATGATCAGTGGTTGAGAAGTAATACTCATATAGCACTCCAGATTTTCTCTACAAAGTGATACATTGCATAATAAATGGTGGTTGAGAAGTGACTCATTCATTACTGGCATTCATTACTTTATGCGAGTCAAACTTTCTTTTCATTTACTAATTTATAAGGCTTTCTCAAATTAAGATATGATACCCAAACAAAATAATACATAAAGACAGAATAGGTTCGAAACTTGCTTGTATTTTTTAAACTCTAAATTTATATATCCACTTTTTGAAAGTAATTATGGTATTTCTCTATTAGCTATAAACACTAGATATTTGGTTTTGTATATAAAAATTTGTCTGCAGAATATTTGTTATATGATTATTAAAATCTATATGAGCAAATATAAATTAGACAAAATGTCATATATAGTTATAATATATATATATATATATATATATATAAATTAAAAATCAGACGCTTTTTGATACTTTCTTTTTCTTTTTCTTTTTCAAAAAATAAAGACGTAAAAGTTTAGTATAGAGATTAAGTGTATGATTTTTATTATGATAAGAATATGTTAATGAATGTTCCTCGTCCAATAATTAATGAAGGACAATAGTTAAAAAATAAATAAAAATGAAATATTTGTTAATGAATGCTCTTTAATGCATCAAAAACTCAAAAAGTGTTTCTTATTTTTTAAAATTAAATAATATTAAATTCTGTTTAATTAATATCTTTGTACTAAGTAACTAAACGCTTTATAATAATATTATTGGAGGAAGGTTATATTTATAATTTTTTTTATAATAATATTTTATCACCGTTGATTTTCGTCAATCAACGATTATCATTTATTATGAATTAATAATTAATTAATAATTAATTTAATTTCCTAAAATGATAACCATTGATTGGCGGAAATCAACAATGATAAAATATAATTATAAGAGATTGTAAAGAAAAAAAGTTGTAAGTATAACTTCCCTCATAATTATTATTGTATGATCACCATTACGTTTTTAAAACATGCATAAAGAATGGGAACAAGTGGATCTTTTGTTTGGTCCATAAAAACAAGAAGATGCCAAAAAGATTTGTTCTATCAGATAATTAATGCCAAAAAGATTTCTCTCTTCTCTTTCACTCCCAGTTACTTTTTTTTTTTTTTTAATATTCACAGAATGACGTGTATTCTAATTAAGCTAGTTTTGAAAGAGAAAAAGAAACCTATGTATATGATCCAAATCCAACGTTAAATTCATCAATGACAGAAATTGAAGGGATGGTATATGGATAAGTAGGTACAATATATGTTCAACTTAGTTCAAGTTATACCCCTGTTATCGGTGGATTAACTCGGCAAGCTAGCTTAGGTTGGCTTTTATTTAATTTCCACATAGTTCCTGATATATATTTCCTACCGTTTTTATTTTTCTTATGTTGCATTAGACAAGTTATCTTATGTAATGCAAAAAAATGGTTTTTATTTTTTCTCTCTTTTTTTTAGTGGGTCCCACTCATTTTTTTTGTGTTACATGAAACAACTTATCTCGTGCAATATAAGAAAAATAAAACCAAAGAAGGGGATTGCTTTTCTTATGTTATATCAGATAAAATAATCCTGACAAACAAATCTTACATGAGACCCACTTTAATTTCTTTTTCTTTTTCCTATTTTCTCTCCTCTCTCTTTCTTTTATTAGTGCAGGAACATTGTCCTTATCTTATGCAAAATAAGAAAAATAAATCCCATAAAAGAATTGGTAATAAAGATAAATAAAGGCTAAAGTGGGTGGTGGTAGGAGGGATTCCTGCAGGCTGTCAGAAACTTTGCATGTCTTGGAATTTATCCAAAGAAACACTACAATTTAATTGAATTAAATGATGGCTTTTATAATTCTCATGTTGAAGGAAAATTAAAATCTCATGTTATAGAGATAAAAAGTATGTGGGTGTGTTAGAAAAAAATTATATGGGACCCATGTCTGCACGGAAATTAAAGGATGTGTGGAAAAATATAACTTTTCCAAAGAAACACTGCAATTTAATTGAATTAAATCATTTACGAGAAAGAAGTCTAGCGAAAGGTCATTATATAGAAAGGGTCCATCTCGTTTAAATGCTTTCTTTTTAAAATAAGTAAATAAAAATATATTCATTCTTAAACTTTAGTAAATTAAAAATGATATCTTTTAATTGAAATTTAGAATACTTTTTTTACTTATTTAATTTAAGAAAAAAAGTATTTCTCATGTCGAGATAATTTTAGAGAAATATAAGAATTATATTCCATGAATTCCTACAACAACAAAATAACTGTATATTATGGGTAATATATAGTTATAAGGGATATAATTTTTTTTTTAATATTATAACTATGTACTACCCGTAGTACATAGTTATAAGGCGTATGACAAAAAAAAATTATGTACTGCCCGTAATGCATAGTTATTACTTTTTGTTTAGTATGTCCTGTTGCATAACATCCGAGGGATCCATAATTTTATCTCCTATAATTTCAAAACGATGATATTTTAAGGTTTAGATAAAAAATAATTAGTATTTGGATAATTTTACTTTCCTCTTATATCATGAATTTTATTAAAGTACTTTTTATTTTTAATCTTAAATCTCAAAATAACATCATTTTAGGGGTTGCAGTAGATAAAATTATCTTCTAGAACACAAAATAGAAGAAATGTTAATCCCTTAATTTAAACATAAACTCATTTTAAAAGATACTTATTCTATTTCTATACCCACCATCTCCTGTATTTAATTACGTTGTTTTGAAGAAAGTTTGATTCTCTCCAGCCACTACAATATATGTCCTATGCTAGCTTCTTATTATCATCAATGCTAGCTTTTCAGCTTAACGAACTGCTATTAATGTTTCTGCTTTTTGAGATGCAAGAGTTCCTCCTACATTCTTTGCTTCCTTTTCCATTAACTATTTTGTTAAACCTAAGTTCATCAATGCTTCTATACTTCATAACTTTTAGTCTTATAATAGCAGTTCCAACTGTTACTTTACCAAATGCCTTATTCTCTCTCTATTCACCAAATGCAATTTTTTCTATCTCCCTCGCAAGCAACACACATGTGGGGACAATTAATGATCACCCACTTACAAGATTCTAGGCAATCTGATATTGTAAACTTTTAAACCCCTCGTACATAGATTGTCTGTTAGGTTCCAAAATATCATGTTTATTCTTTCAAGCCACAGAATGAATAAGAAACTGCAAATTTATCTACTAAGCTTGTTTATTTGTGTTTTTTATTAAAAAAAAAATTAACATTTTCTTAGTCAACAAGAATTTAAATTTTTTATAATAATTAACTTTTTTTGAAAAATATCTAGTTATACTAATGTACTAACAAAATTAATTTATATTTTTTTTGGTATACCGACTCTAATTATCTCTTTAAACCGAGTCGACGTCCCAAGTATTCGCACAAATATAGACTAATCCCAATTCAGGAATTAATTACAATTAAAGCTCTTTACTCATCCCAAAAATGTATTTGATAGGGATCGGTCCCAAATTTTTTTCCCAATTAGCATGTGTTAAAAAAATTTATATTTATATCTTTTTATACTAATATACTAACAATAAGTAATTTGCTGGTTAACAGAGTTATAATTTTTTTATATTTATATCCTATGTTTCATGTTTTAGGGTTTTATAATTCTCATTCAACATGAAAATTTGAATTTTCCTACACACATTTCGATTTTCGTGCCAACGTGAGTCCTACATATAATTTTTTTCTAACATACGGGTCCCACATGCTTTTTGTCTTTACAACATGAGAATTCAATTCTATTTTGAATGAGAAATATAAAACCCTTTGTTTTATTCTATCTCAATTTTTTTTTAAATAAATAAATAAAATATGAATGAAATTTTTTTATATAATATTCCACCGTTATGCTTTAACCGGTGAAACACACCCTTAGAAGTAAGTACATGTTGCAGCTATTGGCTTCTCTCTCAACTCAACAACCTGAACTCTGAAGGGCCCATGGCGAAGCAGAAGAGTAATTGAAAATTGATAGTGGTGTCAAGTGGCCGTGTGGTAGAACCCACACATCATAAGCACGATTCAGAAAGTACTTTCTGCCTTTAATTTGGTGCATCTGCATGCATGCATGGGTCCTGCTTATGCTCCCAAAATTTTCTCTTTTATTGTCTTCACATTATACCATTCTTAAAAGGGTTTATCAATCCATCACCAAGACAAACTTTTCTATACTCACGACATTTTGTGGGGCCCGCAGCAAAAAAAAAATTCCTGCACACAAAACGAATCTCTATAACATTACACAATCACTTTTCCTAGAACATAACTCTTATAAAACACTTCTTAAAATAGTATTAGTTGCATAAATTAGTCCTTTCAGCAATAACACAAACCTACATTTCTTATGTTTTTCTTTTTTCTCGATAAAGTGACTCTAAAAAAACTGATTCCGTGTTAATTTGTATTTATTTCTTAGGTGTAAGTAAAAAATTTTCCTTTTATATTTACTGTCTCACCAATTTTACTTTTTTTTTTCGGTAAATAGGGGATCGTCAATTTAGACTATTAAATACATTTTATTAGATGATATATATTCATAAATTTTATTACGAGCTTAAAATATTTATTATATTGATTTTGCTAACAAAAGAGTATATCAATTTAAACTTGGAATAAAATACATAATATATTCATGAAGTGTTGATTCTATTTTCATATTTAGCATATAAGTATGGGAAAAAGAAGTATCATTTTAAAGGACACATGTTTGTGTTTTTTTAGGTGATTTATAGAAAGTATGACCGCTCATACTTTGTGTAAATCTGAAAAGTTTTTTTCTCTCTCCCCAGTCACATCGCTGACGTGTAAAGTGAAAAAAAAAATAACTTTTCATATTTACACAAAGTATGACCGGTCATACTTTGTGTAAGTCACTAAAAGACACAACTTGTGTCCTTTTAAATGACACACTCTAAATCAGTGTTTTAAAACTTCACACCACCCCCGGGTTGACCCCGGTCAACCCTGACCCCTCCCCTCTGAGGGTTGGGGTCACAAGTTGGACCCTATATGCACATCAACCCGTCCAACCCGCAAAACTCGGCCGGGTTTCAGTGACTCCCGGGTCAGAAGGGTCAAAGGGGATCACTGCATGTTTTTTTTTTTTTTAATTCCAAAAAACAATATTGTTTTATTAAAAAAAATAAAATAAAAATGCTTGCAACCTAAATCTAAGGGTCTATTTGGTGTGATGTATAAAGCATGATAGTATAAACTTATACTATACGTTATGACATTTTCAGTTGTTTGGTGTGACCATCGTATAGTATAAGCTTATACAGCAGGATTCCCTTATACATCAAAATGATGTATAACTTAATCAAGCCTAGGAGTGGTGGATTAGGCATGATAAGGGTTGATGTATTAATATTGCTTACAAGTAGAATTCCCAAGAACTAATATATCATTTCAATATTTATATATTAAAATAAATTTTTTTAATATATTAATTTTTAAAATATTGAAGGATATTATTTTATACAATACCATACCAAACGCTGGATAGTATTAAAAAGCAGGTCTTATACAATCAGGTCTTATACTATCAGACCTTATACTATCAGGTCTTATCATATACTATGCACCAAACATGCCCTAATTGTTCTCTTCTCTCCTAGCGACTAGACTCTTCAATTTTCACCTCACTACTGTGAATCTTCTAGAAAACATAAGAGTTTTATCCATTCAAATGAAATATTTATGGTGCACAAATGAGGCAACATAAAGATTTATGGTGCACAAATGGGAAAAAATTATAGTGCTCCTGCTCCCACATAGTCCTTTCATGGAATGAATGACACTTGTATAAATTATTTTCTTTTTTTCTTTTTTCTCTCTCATCTCTCTTAAATAGTTGTCATCTCCTAATTGGTATGGACCACTAAGAAATTGGTGATCCAGGAGCACCAAAAATCTTCTCGCACAGATGAGGCAACATAAATATATATCTAAAATTTAATTAGGAGATTGGATCCTTCAACTAATTATTTCTGCTGAGAGCCAAACATACTCTTAGATCAACTAATAAAATGGAGAAGTCTGTGGAAATTTGCTTGGATCTTGATTCGTGGCCCTTTGCCTACTTGCAGTCAATTAGTGGGGTAGATGCACCCCAAAATGTTTGCATAGGATGCGGATGAATGTCTCCCTTGTTCCTCCTTATCCCAGTAGGTAGGCTAAATTTATTTCATTTTCAATTGGAAGCAATAACCAAATAGCTAACTTTCACTATCATAAGGATGTAACATATATATACGGGGTTAAGAATAAAAAGATTTACATCAATCTTAGTCAAATGATTTTCTTATATCCAGTGACTCGTACATCCAATAAATCAGAGCAGTTAGATCTAAATAAAATCAACAACTAAAATTGATAATATAACTTACTGATGTAAAATAATCTTATTCCATATATATATATATATATATGTTTATGTGTAGGCACGCCTCTTAACTTATATCAGTGTACATCAAGAATAATTTTTACGCTCAATCTTAGTCGTTGTTACCTAATGCATTTAACGACTCATGTGACTAAAAAATTAAAATTTAAAATACAAATAAGGTCAATGATTAATAATGAATGTAACACACCTCTATAAATTTATCTTCCCTTCTCTCTCTATATAGGATACGACGGGAAGGGGCAATAGAGACTATTCATCCGTGTGACTAGAGATGGCAAAGTATGCGGCTTGACCTGTCCCGTCATCAATTCGTCAAAAAAATGAGTTAGTTTGTCCCGCTCCATTTTTTGAAAGTGGGCTACAAAACTCGGCACTGCCCGCCAATCTGAAATTATTTTACACTAACCCGCCCCACCATTAATCAGCCAAAAAAATGAGTCAACTCACCTCTCCCTGCCTTGTTTGGCGGGTGAGGCGAGTCGTGTTGGGCTTCCTCCTTCAATGCTAAGCCCAAGCCCATTTAAGGGGTTTTCCTAAAATACCCCTAACCCTAATTCCACCTCTTATAAATACTCATTGTTAGGGTGTAGGTTAAATAATATGAGAGGAATATGAGAAGATTGAGTTGAGAAAAATTTGAGAGAAAATATTTGATTGTTTGAGCAAAACCTTCATGCTTTGCATTTGAGAGATCTCCAGGGAGAGTTTGAGAGAAACATCTCTAGGGTAGTTTGATTATCACCATTGTTGGAGAGGTTGAGTTAACCACCACATTGGTGTATTTGATTATTGTAACCATTATTCTCATAGTGGATTTTTGATCTGGACTAGGTCCCGTGGTTTTTACTTCTTCATTGGATAAGGTTTTCCACGTTAAAATCTGGTTGTGTTCTTCTCCTTCTCCTATCTGTTTTTGATTTTTCTGCTGCGCTCCCGACCTGGTGATATTCAGGCCGTGGTACTGCCGAGATCCGTGCTCCGGATCTGGTTGACTGACTTCCGCACAAAAGGCTTCCTAGCCGAGTTTAAGGGAACCGAGTTCCCAACAGTGGTATCAGAGCCCGAGTTTGACGGGTTCTGAGGGAGAAGAGATGGAGACCAGTGACATAACTCATGATGGAGATATGTTCAAGTTGACCGCAGATAATTTCACCTACTGGAAACTGATGATGGAAGATCATCTCTACTGCAAAGATTTACATGAGTCCATTATCCTTGATGACAGACCGGCAGGCAAAACCGATAAGGAATGGGAGATTCTGAGTCGTAAGGCGGTAACTACGATTAGAAAATATATTGACAAGAGCCTCTTTGAGCACGTGTCTGAGTTCAGGAACGCGTATGAATTGTGGATGAAGTTGGAGTCCTTGATTCAGAAGAAGACTCCCAGGAATAAAGCACACCTGGTTCGACGACTTGTGAAGCTAGAACACAAGGACGACATGAGCATGATAGAACACCTCAACACCTTCAAAGGTATTGTGAATCAGTTGTCAAAAGCTGATATGAAAATTGATGAAGAACTGCAGGCATTGCTGCTGTTTAGTTCTCTGCCAGAAAGCTGGGATACTCTGGTGGTGACTTTGAATAATTCGACTCCAGATGGAAAGTTGAAGATGGATGTCGTGACAGACAGCCTCCTGGGTGAAGAATCCAGAAGAAAAGAACAAGGTAGTTCGAGCACGTCTGAGGCCAATGTTGTAGAGAACAAAGGGAAATCCGACTCCCGGGGTAGAAGCAAAAGCCGGGGTCGAGATTGTGATAGAAGAGGAAAGTCCAGAGGTCGGTCAAAGCCGAAATATGATTTGAAGTGTTTTTACTGTGGAAAGACAGGTCATAAGAAGCCGGACTGCTGGACCCTGCAGAATGATGAGAAGAACGGCTCTGTAAAGCCGGATCAGATTATTCCCAAGAAGAGAGAAGACAAGAGCACCACTGCGGTGGCTGCCACTCCTGATGCTGAGATATTCCTTTTAGGTGAGGATAATTATTTGAATGTTGCATATGATGATTGCACCTGGATTGTTGACTCCGGTGCCTCCTTCCACGTTACTCCACACAAAGGTTTTTTCTCCTCTTACCGAGGTGGTGATTTTGGAGTTGTGAAGATGGGAAATCAGGTGACCAGCAAAATTGTTGGTGTCGGTGATGTAACTCTGACCACGGATGTCGGATGCCGACTTGTTTTGAAAGATGTAAGGCATGTTCCTGACATGCGATTGAACCTAATCTCGGTAGGCAAACTTGATGATGCCGGGTTAGTGAACTACTTCGATAGTGTTAGATGGAAGCTGGCCAAGGGAAACTTGGTCGTGGCCCGAGGTAAGAAGGAAGGTTCTTTGTACGTGATGCAAGGAAAGATAAATGGCGGAGAAGCTAATTCTGTCCGAGATGAACCGAGCTTGGAGTTATGGCACAAGCGCCTCGGCCACATGAGCGTGAAAGGGCTCCAGATCCTACACAATAAAGGATTACTGACCGGGTTGAAAGGCCAAGCGTTGGAGAGTTGCACGCATTGCCTAGCTGGAAAGCAGCACCGGGTTTCTTTTGTGAAACCGGATCAGCCCAGAAGACGCAGGTATATTCTTGACCTCGTCCATACTGATGTTTGCTCCATGTCAGAAAGATCTCTTGGAGGAGCTCAGTATTTTTTTTCTTTTATTGATGTCCATTCCCGCAAAGTGTGGGTGTATTTGTTGAAGTCTAAAGACCAGGTACTCCAATTCTTTAAAGAATTCCATGCTATGGTTGAAAGGGAGACTGGCAAGAAACTGAAGGTGGTCCGATCTGATAATGGTGGTGAGTATTGCGGCCCTTTTGATGCATATTGCAGAGCGGCCGGGATCCGACTTGAGAAGACGCCCCCCAAGACTCCACAGTTGAATTGACTTGCTGAGAGGATGAACAGGACTATTGATGAGAAGGTCCGAAGTATGCTATCCAATGTCGGATTTCTGAAATCATTCTGGGGAGAAACCGTCAAAACTGCTGTTGACTTGATCAACCTCTCACCATCACGACCACTTGAAGGAGAAATTCCAGAAGAAGTCTGGACAGGTAGGAAAGCGGCCTATAATCAATTAAAGGTATTTGGATGCCGAGCTTTCGTGCATATCCTTAAAGATGAAAGGGCAAAACTTGATGCAAAAACTAAAGAATGCATCTATCTTGGTTCGCCGAGCTGTGAGTTCGGGTTTCGACTTTGGGATCCAATCAATAAGAAGATCATAAGAAGCCGAGATGTGGTCTTTCATGAAAATGAGACTATTCATGACATCTCGAAGCCCAAAGTTCGGGTTTCTGTCAGACGTGAAGAACCCATCCCTCTTGTCCGAGCTGAAGCAGGGGGAGAAAATCAAGAAAATGATGAAATTGATGATCAACAAGAAGCTGATGATGAGGTCCGAGTTGAAGATGAGATTCGGGATGAGAATGATGAACCAGGTTCTCAAGTTGAAGAACAGCCAAGATATCCAACTCAAGAAAGAAGACCCTCTACAAGATACCCATCTGATGAATACACCGTTGTAGCAGAAGACGGTGAGCCTCAGAGTTATGATGAGGCTGTGACAAGCTCAGAGAAAGAAGAATGGGAAAAGGCAATGCAAGACGAGATGAAGTCTCTGCACGAGAATCAGACTTATGAGCTGACTGAGTTACCTGAAGGAAGACGAGCTCTGAAAAATAAATAGGTGTACAAGATTAAGAATGAAGAGAACGGGCAAAAGCCGAGATACAAAGCCCGGATTGTGGTGAAAGGCTGCAATCAGAAGAAAGGAGTAGACTTTGAGGAGATTTTTTCTCCTGTGGTGAAAATGACCTCGGTTCGAACCGTGTTAGCTATGGCAGCTTCGATGGACCTCGAGGTGGAACAAATGGACGTGAAAACGGCATTCCTTCATGGTGATTTAGAAGAAGAGATTTATATGGAACAACCTGAGGGGTTCCAAGCCCCAGACCAAAAAGACTTGGTATGTCGATTGAAGAAGAGCCTCTATGGCTTGAAGCAAGCACCTCGGCAGTGGTACAAGAAATTTGAATCATTCATGATTGATCACAAGTTTGAGAAAACGGAAGCCGATCACTGCGTATTTGTAAAGAAGTATGAGGCCGGAGATTTTCTGATATTGTTGTTATATGTTGACGACATGCTTATTGTAGGGAAAGACAAATCGAGGATAGCCGCCTGAAGAAGGCGTTAAGCTCGTCCTTCGCAATGAAGGACCTCGGCCCTGCAAAGCAAATACTCGGAATCAAGAATATCCGAGATAGACAAAAGAAGCTACTATGGCTGAGTCAAGAAAAGTATATTGAGAAAATATTGAAGAGATTCAGCATGGACAAAGCCAAAACAGTGAGCATCCCCCTAGCCGGACACATAAAGCTGAACCAGAAGCAATGTCCGAGATCTGATGAAGACAAAGATGAGATGCTGAAGGTCCCATATCAATCCGCCGTCGGAAGCTTGATGTATGCAATGGTTTGCACCAGACCCGACTTGGCATATGCTGTTGGAATGGAAAGCCGGTATTTGTCAAACCCCGGCAAAGAGCACTGGGAAGCAGTGGAGTGGATCTTCAAGTACCTCCGAGGTACCACTGACTTATGTCTCCGTTTTGGAGAAGGCAAAGCCAAGTTGCAAGGCTACTCGGATTCTGATTTAGGGGGAGATTTCGACTCGAGGAAGTCGACGACGGGATACATGATGAGATTTGCCGGAGGAGCTGTCTCTTGGCAATCAAGACTTCAGAAATGTGTTGCACTTTCGACAACTGAGGCTGAGTACATTGCCGCGACTGAGGCAAGCAAAGAGATGCTGTGGATGAAGAAGTTCCTCATGGAACTCGGCCATGAACAAGACAAGTACGAGCTGGGTTGTGACAATCAAAGCGCAATCCATCTTGCGAAGAATTCGACCTATCACTCCCGCACTAAGCACATTGATGTGAGGTATCACTGGATCCGGGATGTGGTGGAATGTGGAGAGCTCGAACTCGTCAAGGTGCACACTGACCAAAATTGGTCCGATATGATGACGAAGCCGGTTCCAGCAAAGAAATTTGAAGACTTCTGTGAAGGAATCGGGTTGATGCTGAAGCCGACGCATTGAAGTCGGAGGGGGAGATTTGTTGGGCTTCCTCCTTCAATGTTAAGCCCACGCCCATTTGAGGGGTTTTCCTAAAATACCCCTAACCCTAATTCCACCTCTTATAGATACTCATTGTTAGGGTGGAGGCTAAATAATATGAGAAGAATATGAGAAGATTGAGTTGAGAAAAATTTGAGAGAAAATATTTGATTGTTTGAGCAAAAGCTTCATGCTTTGCATTTGAGAGATCTCTAGGGAGAGTTTGAGAGAAACATCTCTAGGGTAGTTTGATTATCACCATTGTTGGAGAGGTTGAGTTAACCACCACATTGGTGTATTTGATTATTGTAACCATTATTCTCATAGTGGATTTTTGATCTGGACTAGGTCCCGTGGTTTTTACTTCTTCATTGGAGAAGGTTTTCCACGTTAAAATCTGGTTGTGTTCTTTTCCTTCTCCTATCTGTTTTTGATTTTTCTGCTGCGCTCCCGACCTGGTGATATTCAGGCCGTGGCACTGCCGAGATCCGTGCTCCGGATCTGGTTGACTGACTTCCACACAAAAGGCTTCCTAGCCGAGTTTGAGGGAACCGAGTTCCCAACAAGTCGGCCCGCTGTGTCGAGCCCATTTTGTCAACCCTACTTATGACAGATATGTTATGTACCATATTTTCTTTTCACTAATTATACCAATAACTTGTCAACTCCATTACCAATTTCATAATTTTCTCCTTTCCCTTGATTTTGTCGGGTATCATTTCAACTAGCCTAATTTCTTTCTTTTTCTCTCGGGATTGAGAATCATAACCCCACATCCCCCACTAGTGCTGAAAACGTACAAATACCACCCCAACCCAACACCACATATTGTTCTCTTTCTTTCTTTCTTTAATAGAAAGTAGACACATTCACACAGGTGTTTTCTCATCTACTCTTTCTTTATTCTAAAGACAAAAGTGAATGAAAATTTGCCTGGTACGTAAAGCTCCATTATTTACCTTTCTGCAAATATATTTCTCTCTATACGTCTCTCTTGTGGGGATGGTCTCTCGCTCTCTACACACTGTTGCTTGATTGTTCCATGTCCTTGTCCACATGCCCTTCTCCTCAGTGGAAAAGTGCCTGAAAGCTTGATCTGTCATCATGACTATCTTTGATAGTGTGCACCACTAAAGTGACTCAACGAAACAAAGAAAGACGAACACCAGAAAAAGTAGGTTTTGTTTTCATTTTTTTTTTTTAATTTATTTGTGCTTTGAGTCTCTAGGAAATAGGAAAGCTTGTCTTTTGTTGAGCATCTTCCTTATACAGCAATGCTTGGATTATACTCCAATGTCTCGAGTGAAATGAATAAGAGAATACATTAAAAAGTTTAAGGTTGGAAAAGGAAAAATAAAAATTAATTTGGATAATGTCATATAAACACATCATATATGTGGATTATAAGTGAATATTTTAAATTTGGTTGAAATAATCCAACAAAAATTAAAATATCACGTTTTATAAACAATATTATCAATATACTACAGTTTAAATTTTATTGAAATTCCATGTTTAAATTTTACTAGCCCCACCACTGTAATTGTTTTTTTAACCCATGACCCGGTAAACCAATCCCGCTAGCTCAACCTACATGATTGGTTCCTGTTAGATAAATATAAAATCATTAATATAGTCTCACCTATAAACTTAAGCTTTTTGATTGAATTGATTCTTTACATGGTATCAGAGTATCGATGTCTCGGGTTCGATCCTCGTCACCCTCCATTTTTTTGTGAAATTTCTTAGCACAGATAGGTTGGGTCTGATGCATCATCCATCTTTTAAGCTCAATGGGCTTTCTTATGAAGGGGCGTGTTAGAGATATATAAAATCATTAATGTAGCCTTACCACAAGCTTAAGTTAGTGGGTGGGAGTTTTTTTAAAGGTTTATAGTATTATCTAACACGCTCCCTCATAAGAGAGCTTATTGGGCTTGAAAGGTGGATGATGCATCAGGTCCAACCTACCTGTGCTAAGAAATTCCACTAGAAAGTTGGGGCAGTGAGGATTGAACTCGTGACCTTGTGGCCACTGAAGCTTTGATACCATGTAAAAAGCCAATTCAACCCTAAAGCTTAAGTTGGTGGGTGAAGGTTTTTTTAATGGTTTATATTATTCTCTAACACGCCCCTTCACAAGAGAGCCTATTGGGCTTGAAAGGTGGATGATGCATCAGGCCCAACCTACCTGTACTAAGAAATTCCACAAAGAAAATTTTTTGGGGGGGGGGGAGGAGGGCGAGGATCGAACCCGGGACACTAAAGTTTTGTTACCATGTAAAGATCCACTTCAACTCAAAACCTTGGATCCCAACACCTTAAGGTTTTGGGTTGAAGTGGATCTTTACAGTTCCGTTGGTCCCACCTACATAACTAGTCCTATAGACTAAGATAGTTGGACTTGTTCCTACTAGTCATGTTGCAAGATCATGGCTATTCATCTTTCCAAACACTCAAATCACCTTATTTCTCCACCTAACTCGGTATGACTCACTTGATGTTACCATATGGCACAATATTATTTGCCTGTCTTACCTAACTCTTCCCTCTTCCCTTATATAACCTCTCTCTTCCAACACACTAAACTCACCAGTTTCCACTTCCACCTAAATACTTAACCCTTCCTTATATATCTCCCAAAAGAAATTGGGGCTTATAGACAATCAAGTTGTTTCTCGCCTGACAACTAGATATGACACCCGTGATAAGCAATAGTTTGTTATGGAAGTTGTTGAAGATGATGATGTGGCATACGTGATAGATGCATTTTTGAGCCAATCATAGTAAAGATTTATTAAGCTGTATACATAAGTGGACTCTAGTGAATACTATTTATGTGAACCTTCATTGTGTCCAATTAGGGTGGATATCAACATGTAGTGGAAGGTAAGTACATGAAATGCATCATTAATTGAAAGTAGTTGGTTATTTGGTTCATTCTTTTAATTAGGTTTTGTTTATGTGCAAGATACAGTGATTAACTTGTCTCCATAGATATCTCCAACAAAGCTCATGTGTGTCTCATTGAGTATGTGTACCTGATTAACTTTTGCAAGTAATATCGATGTCATTGTGATGTATTATATCACATCAAGAGATAATTTGACACTGGTTTGCAAAGACTTCAGCACTTGGGATATTATATAAAAGGGCTTTGTTTGTCTTATGTTGCTACAAAAAAAAATTTATCTTATGTTATAGAGTCAATTATTGTGGGGTCCATCATTTTTAAAAAGAAAAAGAAAAAATGCACGAATATCGATGAGTCAATTGCAAAAACAAAATTTGTGTAAAAACATCTATTAATATAAAAAAAGAAGATATAACATTGGAAAGTTTGCTGATGTGTCGCTTTCTCTCTTTCAATATCAACTTTGTGTTCACACTAAAGACACTTTGAAATATTTTTTCTTTTAGTAACTTTTCAAATTCAAAAATCAAACTTCATAGGTGGAAAAAAAGTGGAGCATTCTTTTGGTGGGGTCCAGCTGTATTAATATCTCACTACTTTCTGCATGGACAATTGTTATAAGCATTAAAAATAAAAATTAATATTTTAATTTTAATTTTAGATCGTAAAACGTAAAAATGAGTTAAAAGAATGGAAAATATTTCGTGTATAAATATCGTATATGCTACTAGGTTTTTTCCTTTCGTCATCAACTTTTGTGCTTCTTCACCTTCTCAACCTGTTCTTATGTAATATCTAATATTCTTCATCTTCTCAACTTGTTCTTCTGCATTATCTAATATATTGTTCGTTATGTACTCCATATATGATTTTATAAAGGACCTTAATCCATTTAAGGAGGAGTGGAGGATTGACGATAATCTGGAGATGGTTCTATTAGATGAAAATATAATACTTTACATTTTTTCCCCAGCTTTGTTGTGATATGTTTTGGTTTTATTTTTAACTAATGTATGCCTTTTGTAGGGTGGAAGGATCTATGTTACTGTCAAAGGATCTTGACAAGTTTGGAAAAAAAGATTGTGAAGGAGATATATATATTATAAAAAAAAATTGGATTTGGATTAAATAGTGATAATTTCATGCCAACTAGACATGATTATCGTATGTCTTTCAACTTGAGAATGGATGTTAAATCGACTGTTGATGCTACTATTCCTGCCAACGGATTCAATTTTGTTGATTTTGACGTTATTGAGAAAGAATCATGACTTTCCTTATTTAGTAGATAATATACTTTGTCTATGATTTTTTTTACTCTTTGTCTCTGATTTTAGTTATATCTTTATTGTGTTGATAACATTGACGGGTGTACAACTTCGTTGTTCTATAGACGTCATCGGTTTACTATCAGAAATTGGGAAGTTCGTGAGCATGTTGTTGATACGTATTGGGAAGTATACCAATCGAATAAGTAATATAGTGATAAGAAGAGTATCATTTCCACAGGGATTGTAATCGAATATCAAATAATTGTTCCCTTTAAGAAGGAAAGAAATTCAAATAGTTGTGAGAAATGTTGTGGATTTGAGTAAAAATAAGAACTAAAGGTAAATATGTATTTTTGGATTTTTATTATGAAGAATAAAACATAGATTGATTTTAAAAAATATAAGAAAGCATTGTAGCTAAAGTGCACTCACCATATGATCCCCGTTTTTTACTCTGGATTGATTTAAAATACTCATCTAAATAAATATCCAGATAATTTATCATCTAAAAATATTAAATAGCTAACCCTCAATTCCTTGCAAGGTTAACCCTTTAACCCCAATTGGAACCCCAATTCCTTGCAATGTTCCTCATGGAATTAAGCAATGAACAAGATAAATTAAACATTTGCAATAATATATACGCTTATTCCTAGCACGCATACAAATTGTTATCCTACTCTCTTTCAAGATCAAAACCCCAATATTCCTATCTAGAGCTCTAACCCTCAAACTATCATCAACTATAAGATTGATCTGTTCTAACAAAGAGAATAGAAATTACACACAGAGCAGAGATAAATATAAATATATAAAAGAGTAAATATAAATCAATCTGTTGTAAGAAGGGTTCACATAGGGTTTGTGACCCTAACTACAATAAAGAGTACAAGTCATCCATTGTCATAGCTGATCTATAAAGATCCAACATAAACTAGAAATAGAAAATGGAAGAACAAATCCTCTCAAGAACTACCTCTCTGAAGCACGACGACTCTCTGATGATCCCCTGGCTTTCTATTCAGCATCCTTTTTATATTCCTTCTCGCACGTCGTTCCAAAATTTCCCATCAAAACACGTGGTCAGGTTTTCCCGCAAATTGGACCATGATCGCGCCACCATGGCGCAGGATCGGGCCAAAACTTTGGAAAATGGGAGAGAGCAACTGGCGCGACATAGCACCACCAACTGCGCGGACTCGCGCCAACAATCTTTTAAAATTTCTTATTTTCCTTCTTTCTCCCTATATAAACATAACAAATAAGTGAGAAATGTCATTGAAATGGAAAAGTCAATATATAAAGCAAATATGTATAAAAACTATTCTTTTATGACTTAATCCTTATCATTTTTAGCTTGGAAAACTACATATGCTAAAGGGTCATCAAATTATTCCTAGATTTAAACGTTGTTGTCCCCAGTAACAGACAAGATTCAAACATGGAAAACCAAAAACAACAATCTAGCATAACATCACATAGACAATCAATAGATCACTATGCTAAGCATGACTAAATCAATGCAAAGAACTCTTTACAGTGCCCTCTATTCTCGTAAAAATGTCAGAATCTAACTTGAACACCTCTCACTAGATAACATATAACACTCAACACTCAAGTGTTTAGGGGAATAACAATCACTCAATCCACCACAGGAATAGCACTACTATAAGCTTGATCATATTCTCAAGTTCCTAAAGATGAGGAACATTAACACATGCACAATTGATCAAAACGACTTCAAATGGATATAACTTGGCCTGGCTTAGGGGTAGGGATTTATGGCAAGTAGCTAAAATTGTAAGTTGAGATTGAAACACTGATATACACTTGCAAAACAATCAAATCTCAAACAAATTTAAGCTCCACCATTCTTTAAGATCAGGGATCCATACCTTTTTTCCCACCTTTTTTTTCCCCGGCAACGGCGCCAAAAACTTGATACGTGTTGGTAAGTATACCAATCGGACAAGTAATACAGTGATAAGAAAAGTATCGTTTCCACAGGGGTTGTGATCAAATATCAAATATATGTTCCTTTTAAGACGGAAAGAAATTCAAATAGTTGTGACAAATGTTGTGGATTTGAGTAAAAATAAGAACTAAAGGTAAAGACGTATTTTTGGATTTTTGTTATGAAAAATATAACAGAGATATGGATTTAAAAAAAAATATAAGAAAGCATTGTAGATAGAGTGCACTCACTATATGATTCCCGATTTTTACTCTGGATTGATTTAAAATACTCATCTAAATAAATATTCAGATAATTTATCATCTAAAAATATTAAATAGCTAACCCTCAATTCCTTGCAAGGTTAACCCTTTAACCCCAATTGAAACCCCAATTTCTTGCAATGTTCCTCATGGAATTAAGCAATGAGCACGATAAATTAAACATATGCAATAATATATACTTCTATTCCTAGCACGCGTAAAAATTGTTATCCCACTCCCTTTCAAGATCAAAACCCCAATGTTCCTATCTAGAGCTCTAACCCTCAAACTATCATCAACTATTAGATTGATTAGTTCTAAAAACGAGGATAGAAATTATGCATAGAGTAGAGATAAATATAAATATATAAAAGAGTAAATATAAATTGATCTGTTGTAACAAGGGTTCACATAGGGTTTGTGACCCTAACTACAATAAAGAGTACTAGCCAACCATTGTCATAGATGATCTATAAAGATCCAACATAAACTAGAAATAGGAAATGTAAGAACAAATGATGAATAAGTTTTCCTCTCAAGAACTCCCTTTCTGAAGCACGACAGTTCTCTGATGATCGAATCCCTTTTCTGTCTATTCAGCATCCTTTTTATATTCCTTCTCGCGTGTTGTTCCAAAATTGCCCTTCAAAACACGCAGTCAGGTTTTCCCACAAGCTAGCGCGTGATCTCGCCACCATGCCGCAGGATCGCACCAAAACTCTGGAAAGTGGCAGAGAGCAACTGGCGCGACATAGCACCACCAACCGCGCGGACTCGCCCCAACAATCTTTTAAAATTTCATATTTTCCTTCTTTCTCCCTATATAAACATAACAAATAAGTGAGTAAAATTTAGTATTTTCCTTCTTTCTCCCTATATTAGCTCGAGCACAACCCGATTCTGATACCAGAGTCAGGCAGGTCCAGGGGAAGCCCGTGACGGGGGACCACAACCAATGAGTTAAGTTATATCAACCGTAGTAAGTGGGTCCGACGCCACATTTCAACCCAAAATCTTAAGGCATTGGGTTAATGAGTCCATCCACTTATATACTCTTCACTTAGTTCATTACCAACCAATGTGGGACTCATCACACTTGAATACTCCAACATATATATAAGTAATTAAAGAAGGGGAAAAGAAGATGGGCGGAGATGAAGAGGAAAAAGACTAAAAATAGACCATTTTAACATATAAATAACAATGAGTCTAACCTTCCACCATACTTATAGCTTTACTCCATTCCGCTCTAAGAATTAATATATGACTATAAAATAAATTATTAAAATTTAATTGTTTGATTTTTTTATAAAATAATTGGGATCCCTTCCATTACTCCATTCGCGTTCCAATATTGAAGGATATATCCAGAATTCTTAAAATATTCAAACAACAAGTGTATTAATTACCACTAATTAATGCAAAGCCTATTCTCTTATTTATTTATTGTTACTCTTTTCAATTAACCTCTTTTTTAATTTCTAAAATAACCTTCATTTAATTGTTGAGACAAACCAATAATCTATTTGTATATTGGGATAAGTTATTCTACCTATCATTTTTTTTATCTACTTTTGCCTATCATTCTCCAACAGTCTTATATCAGAATCTTAACTAACATTTATCTTTCTCTCTTTTCTTAAGATTCTGATCTAACGGTGTTGGAGGGTGATAGGCAGAGGTAATTAGAAAAAATTGTAGGTAGAATAACTTATCCCTTGTATATTTAAGCTAAGGGTTATATTTATCTTTTGTTGCATAAGATAAACAAGTTTCTTACACATACAAAATAGAGGTGGATCCCACATTTTTTTTTCTCTCCTCTTACACATGGGTCTCACTTATAATTTCATTTCTATAACATAAGATAACCATTTTTCTATAACATAAGATAAATATAACCCTTAAAGCTAAATGCTTCCCCAAATGTTTTATTAATAAAATATTATTTTCTATATATACGAGTTTAATATATATGTATGTGTGTCCTTTTAAATGACACAACTTGTGTTCTTTCAATTTTTTACACTATGTGCTGCGGGTAGGACATAGTTATAAGAGATAGGTTATTCTACCTACCTTATTTTACCTACCACTCTAAAACACTATTACATCAGAATCTTAACTAACATTTATTTTTCTCTCTCTTATTGAGATTCTGATGTAATGGTGTTGGAGGGTGGTAGGCAGAAAAAATGGTAGATAGAATAACATATCCCTAGTTATAATATGAAAAGTTACTTTTTTCTCTCTCCACGTCAGCTGAAGTGACTAAGGAGAGAGAGAAAAGTAATTTTTCATATTATATCTATGTATTACCAGTAGTACATAGTGTTAAAAATTAAAAGTACACAACTTGTGTCTTGTAAAAGGACAAATATTTTTTCATATATATATATATATAAAACTATAAGCAGTGGTGGACCCAGGAAATTTTATTTATGTCTGCACATTTTTTTAATAAAAGTTTTAAATGTATTAAAAGCAAAACAATATAAACAAGAAAAGAAAAGAAAACTTCAAATTAACATAAAAAAATAGTAATTGAGAGTCAACTAAGTTGTTATAATAAAAATTATTGGGTCAAATTTAATCCCTTAGAACAAAAAAGTCAACTCGTTTCCAAAATAGACTCATGATTTCAACTAATTAAATCTATTTTGGAATTCATAAGGACCACGAGTTGACTTTTTTTATTAAGGAATTAAATTGGGCCCATGATTTTTATTAAATTTGTGTCTACACTTGCAGACAGTAGCACAAATGTAGGTCCGTCGATAAGTATAAGTTTATTGTTTCTTTTGTATTTCTTAAATCACATCATTTTGGGTTGGAGGAATTTTTTATTTTAATTTATTTTAGCGCTATGTTAATATTTATCACGACAAATTTTTCTCTCAACCTTTAAATTTTGTCCTTTTGGATCACAAGAGATAAATTAACTAAGGAAAAAATATTTCTGCAGTTAATGCAGATAAGTTATCTGTATTTATTCACAAAATGACGTCGTTTAAGTATTGAAATCTTAAAAAATTATAAATATAAAGACTATTATAACATTGAAATAAATTAAAATTACATAAACACCATGATTTACATCCCAAAACGACTTCGTATTGAGCGAACTATAAATAACTTGTATGCAGTAACTGCAGAGAAAGCTAACCCATACAAATAATAACAAAAATGCTTAGTCTCAATATAAAGTTTTTTTTAGTAGTTATTAGTGAAGCACGCGCCTTACTTGGAATTCGCATATGCAACTCCATTTGAGCTGGTATATATGGATATTAAACCTTTACACAATTCTCACGTTTTTATTTCAAAAAAATTTATAAAATGACAGTGAAATATCATTTTAATTTTTAATGCTCTTGAAATTATTCATATCTTGTATCGTATTGTATCCGATCGATCAATCTTGTTTTTTTTTTTTTTGAGATTACAAGGAATTGAACACAACACCTTACACTACACACACTCCTAATACACATCCCACACCACTGGGCTAACCCTAGTGATGCCAGATCAATCTTTATTGATTCTTCACATGAATCCAGTGGCGCAACGGCCTTCATGCCAGCAGGTGCCTTAGCACCCGCTTGGTTTTAAAAAAGTTTACTAGTTATATATAAATTTATAATTAATTAAGATTAAATTTATAATTTGGCACCGCCTAAAAAATATAAGGAAAATATTACTCTCTTTTTACATAAGATATGTTCTCTTACTTCGATTTTTGTACCCCACCTTTTTTCTTTTTTCTTGTAATGATGGGTTACAAAGCATTTAATGTTGATGATATTCGTAGTCTTACAGAGAAATACTATCCTCTTGATTTTTCTGAGCATGAGAGAATTAATTTGAATTGTCAATTGAAGCATTTTCACAAAGACATCCCAAAACATCCAACACTTCAAAATTTATCTTCAAATTTTGAGTTGTGTCAAGGATTAGCTAAGACGGGAAAGTCAAATTCCTATCATTTGGTTGATAGGATAATTCGTCTTATTTTAACACTATCAGTTTCAACAGCAAGTAGTGAACATGCATTCTTAGCAATGAAAATTATGAAAACAAGGCTTCGAAACAAAATGGAGGATGACTTTCTTGCAAATAATTTGATTGTATATATTGAAAGAGAGATTGCTGAAACTTTTACCACAGACTCTATCCTTGAAGATTTCGTCAATTTAAAAGAGCATCATTTACGATTTTAGGTATGCATTTTTTTATTATATTTTAAATTAAATATTAAATGTTATTATGCATATATGTATTATATTTGTGTGCTTTTATATCCTTAGGACAATACTTGGTTCATTACTTATTATCTATGTAGCACCGATACTGACACGGGACACGTGACACGATACGACACGACACTCCGACACGTTAATTCTAAAAAATGTTAGATTTCGACACGTTAGGACACGTTTTGATATTAAATAATATTTTTAATTTATGTAGTGTATATTATATTTAATATTCAATAATTTAACAAAAAATGAATATAAACTTGTAATATTCATAAATTTTGCAAAAAAACATAAGACATCCCAAATATTTATATTAAACTCAATAAAATGGTAATCGTAATCCAATGAATCTAATAGTTGGAACTAAAAACTCAACGCAACACAACCTTTAAATATTTTTTTGAATTTCTATAACGGGTGTTGAAGTGTCGGGGAGTGTCGGAGTGTCCGAGAGTGTCGGGAAGTGTCGGACACGACACGTCAGGGTTTTTGAAGTGTCGGTGCTTCATAGCTTATTATGCTGTGAGAGGAAAGTGAAATTTTTATGTTTGAAATGCTTATCGGAAAGGTTAGTGCATTTTTATATGTTTGTTTTGATATATAATCATTGATAATTGTTCATTTGAATTTTCAATGTTATGTGACATTATTTAATACATAATTTAAATAACTATGTTAGAATTCATAGTAAATTTTTTTCTGATTAATTTGAGTAATTACAATAAATATTTTAATAATTTAATTTGCCAAAAAAATTTGGCACCACCTAAATTTTTAGTGTGGCTCCGCCACTGCATGAATCCACATGGACCTTGCACACTTTTTTATTTGTATTTTGGTTAACATTAAATAAAATTATTAACTTTAGAAACTTTAAACTCTTATATAAAATCAGCCTCGGGATATTCTCTGTATGATGCACCAATAAAAATAAGAAAATAAATTACATCTAACCATTAATGTTATTATTTAGCTATCTCTGTATTTTCCTATTTTGTTACCTTTCCACATATATAAATTTTGAAACATACCACACCAAAACAAACAAAAAGTTGAAACATAAACTTGTGATCAATTTTGACATGCTCAAAGTATTATTTTAAGAGAGAGAGATCGCTTTAAACGAATTAAAAGAAGAAGAAGAAAAAAAAGTAAAATGCGACAACATAAATTCCCTAGTACTAAAAGCTCGCCATTTAGAATTGATCGAGAAGCACCGTATCTTATATGTTACGATAATATAAATCATTAAAAATGTTTTTCATCCAATATTTTGAAATTTTGGGTTAAAGTGATTTTTAATATGATATTAGAGCTTAAAGTGACCATAAAGTCACAAGTTCGATTCTCATTTCCCATACTTGTAGAATTAAATAAGCATAAAAAATGAACCTATGCAATATCTACGTTTCAAATCTAAAAAGCTTTTACTTTATGAGTGTATTAGAGAATAATCTAAATAATTAAAAAGACCTTAACCCAACAGTTAATGTTTAAAGTTGAAATAATAATAATTAAAAAGACCTTAACCCAACAGTTAATGTTTAAAGTTGAAATAATAATTCTTAACACCATCATTAGATGGGGGCAACAACGAATTCGTTAATGATTTGAAGATGACCTAAAATGGAGAGGCCGGGGCATCTTGTTTTGTATGATTGTTGTGATTAGTGTTGAAAAACAGTGGGGAATTAAGGGGAGAGACATATGAGAGAGGGTCCATGTCTCATATATATGTAGGGTAGTGGCCAGCTATGGCTCCTTTGTCTTTTCTTGCATTCTTTTCCTTGTGGCTTCAAACTTTGGTAGTTACCACCTACAAGTAGTCACCCAACTCTCTCTTGGCTTCTGTACCATGCATGATTGCATTGTGCCATTTTAAAATAAATTAAACACGAAACCAAAAGAGGATAAAAATATTTGTAATGACAAATAATAATTATGATTATGATTTTTGTCATTATTAATGAACAATCAATTGATGTTAGACCTGCTCTAACAAACCAATAATTATTGAAGAATCAATTTATTTTAGTAGATAAACGTCCACTACCGCTTACGTGTGAGATATGCTATGCGCCGTATAGGTCGTTAGGCTCTGGATTAATCATTGTTAACCCAATAATATTTTTGTCAACAATTATTTTATTCAATATAAAAGTGCGACTTTTCTCCTTTTTTCTCTTTCATTTCTCTTGCTTTTCTCTACTCTTTTCTTTTCTTAGTGTGTATTGCCCGAGACATATTAAAGTGGATTGAGGCATGTATTTGTGTCCATCTAAAATGAGATATCATTCTGATCTGCTTTATCCATTTTGCTATACAATCTATATTATCTGTTTCTTTTCTTTCTTGGGGATTTATCAAAGTATGGTTTTGGCTAAGGGTGATAATTTATGTCAGCAGGTCATGTTCATGTCAGGTTAAAATTAGATATAAATATGAATATACTTGATACAAACATGACAGTTATAAATATTTATGTGCAAACCTTATATACGAACACTGTTTATTATGTTGGTTAATATGACACGACATGTATAACATGCAAATTTCAAAGTGTGTTATTTATTAAACGGGTTGACATTCATGATATAATACGAACAATTTATATATTGAATATTGCTTTCATCAATGTGTTGATACGACACTACATGAATAATTTAGAGGAAAGTTGATGTGGGTGAATGTTGTGCTTACATATTAATTAGCACACAATAGAATAAAAAAAAAATTTAATCAATTTTTACTAATACGAATATGACATAAATTGAAAACAAATTGACCTCAACAAGAATTCCTCATGTCTTATTTGTGTTGTTGGGTTTTGCTCTTTCACTAAAGCCCAATATGGTCTAGTGTGTAAGAAGAGCCCAAGAAACCTAAAGATCATTCTGTTTAGGGCTACGATTTCTTGGAATCCATATATATTCTACACTTATAGTCATCAGCCTCTCAAGTCTTCACTAGGTGGTTGCAGAGGCTGAGTATAAGAACCTGCACCGTTAATTAAGGAAATTAATTAATTAAATGAGAGAATTAGGAAATAATTCCATAATTGACCCTAATAATTATTATGAGGCTTTAATAATTATAGTGAGTGAGTAATAATGTTGAAAGTCGCTTTTCGGATGAAAAGTGCAAATACCAGTTCTGCAACTCGGTATAAATGCGTACTGGTGAAGTATCCCAGAAAATTATAACAAGTACATGATAATTACTAGAATAATATGTAGGACTTGTAAAACAAGTTTCAAGTCAAAATAATGAGAACTGGTGCCAGAATTGATACTGGCTATGGAAAAGCGCGTACCGAAAAGGTGCTCCGAAAAATAAAATAAAAATATGAAAAATCTTAGAAAAATGAGTAGGTTAAGATTCCAAAGTTTGGGATTAAAATGCGAAGCATAGCAATTAACGTTAATACTGTTTGTTTATGACTTAAGCCACTATATATACTATAGTTGGCACACAACCCTAGAAATCGTACACCCTCTACGTGATATTGCTGGTGGCTGAACAGTGTGCTACTGTTCCATTGCCTTCCTCCTTTCATTTGGTGAGCTTAGTGGCCATTTTCTCCCTTATTCTTCATGGTTTCATCATCCTAAACACCTAGAGTGAGTGTGCTTGTGATTGGTGAGCATGGGAGTGGCTTTTGGTGTGTGTTCAGCCACTGTTGGTGAATGTTTTGGGCTGTTGAGGGGCTGACTTGGTGGTTTTGGATTGAGAGAAGCCTTGTCATGGCATTTTGAGGTCCAAGTGGTGACCTTTGGTGAGAAAGAACCAACCTTTGTGGTGCTATTTTCGTGCACCTTGTTAAGGCAGATTTGAGGAACTATTGGTGAGCTCCAAGAGCACTTTTTCCTCTGTTCTTAAGCTTGGGTAAGTGTCACCAACCTTGATCATGAGTTTTAATGCTTTAAAGATGAAGTCTTAGTATGGTAATGGGTTAAACAAGTAACCAACATTAACATGAACCTAAAAATGAATAAAGATGCATGCTTGGACGTTACAATGGGTTAAAAACCCAACCTTTGGTTTGATATTTCGCGAAATGCAGAAACTGCATTCTGTCACGAAATACCCGGATATGATATCCGGATATGGATATCCGGATATGGGGTCTTGTGATATCTGGATATGGATATCCGGATATGGCCCCAACATATATCCGGATATTCTGGGTTTTCGATGAACAGTAAGGTACTATTCATACAGTTTTGATTTATGGGTTTGTGGACCCTAGTTTGATGGAGTTGAACTTCTGTAAATACCTAACTAAGTCAGAATCAAGGGATTAAGGGCTTATGGCTTGGTGGGAAGCCTTAAGACATAAATCTTAAAAGGAAAACATAATGCTTATGAGCAATGTTATTGACATGATTGCGGGTCTAAATCAGATCGTGATTCTGCTGTGTTTGGACTTTGAGCTGTGTGGACTTTTGGCATTGAACTGTTAGCTTGCAAGGTAAGCTTTCGTGTCCTCGGTTTAGCCATTGTTGGTTCCACCATTTCCCATGGGGGGATGGTTTATATGCATGATGTGGTTTTCATGTGTTATTTGTGAAATGCTATGGAGCTGTTTAAGTGCAACCTCCTATAATATGTATGTGGTGTTATGCCTAGACAGGAGGCCAATGGGTGGTCCTATAGGCGGGTTCAACAAGGGCTGGTACGGTGTGGGTAATAGACGTATTCCTGCACTTTTCTCTGATCAGTAGAATAGTTTATTAACACACATGACATGATTATCTGCTGCATTGCACTATTTTGGAACTTATTTTGAATAAATGCTTTTGAACTTGTATTTGCACATGTAAGTGAGCTTGGGGTGGAAGATCCTTTAGGACCCCTTGTCTTACTGAGATTTCTTGTTTAGAAATCTCACCCCACGTTTGGGGATGCTTATTTCAGGTTCAGGTAACTTGGGGGATGATGCCTCTGGCGGCAGGAGGCCGGAGCTTAGTTGATTATATATGTTGTATGCTGACATGACTAGATATTGGATGTTGTTTATGTTTTCTGTCATTATTATGATATTTGAGTTGAGACTGTTGTTGGGGCTTTGTTGCCTTATTTGGTGAGCATGGGGATTGTCCATGCCACATTGACTTGTCTTTATGTTTTCAGACGTTAGTTGTATGATGTATCAAGATATTGTCCGGTCTACGTGTTGTACTTCTGTGACTTGAATTCTATATATGCTATGAGGTTATTCAGTTAGTTCTTTATTGCAATTTACATACAGGCAATGTTTTTTATGAAAATGAATTATTTTTTATGAAAATGAATTAAGTAATTCAACTTGGTAATGATAATGACGTTATAATTGAAAAGAAAAAGATATTCCGCAAATTTTAATTAAGCGTGGCTTAATACGATGACATGTTAACAAACTGGGTTAACACGGAGTGTTACACTGAGGTAAGGTCATCTCTCTGAAAGTGAGAGAGTGCCTACACATTTTCCATTTCCCCTTGAGACATGGTCTGGAAGATCTGCCACAGTTCAGTTTCAAGGAGGTTGTTTGTACTGCGATGCTGAAGAGATCAGTTCGTGAGTTCGTGCTGTGACGCAAAGGACTATAATTCGTGGAGCATCATCTCGAATCTGCACTCCAAGAGGTAATAATAAAACTATGATGATCCTATACATCCAAATCACAATGGTCTTAAATGCTTCCGCAGATGCAATTGCTCCTACATGTGTATCGTGTTGAAAATAATCACCTCTAATTTTGATCAATATATCGTGGTTTAATTAATATGAGACACATTATTTGAGATTCTTACGAACTTGTGATGCCATTAATGATCAAGCAACTTCAAATTTAACATGAAGACACCATCATATATAATATTTCTTATGAAAATAAGATTTCTCATTCAGAATCACATAACACCCTTTAAGTAATTGGATTCACAAAATACTTTTTTAGAATTGTAATTAGAAAAATACTATTCGCAATTTGAACTTTTAATATTTGATACAATTTGACAAGCCACAATTCATATCATATGGTGAATAGCATATGTTAGGCAAGCGACTTCCAACAAAGAAAGGATAACACAGCTCTAGAGGGGTGAATAAAGTTGTTAAAAAATTTTCTTCCGTACAACTCAATTCAAGCACTCTTAAAGTACCTTTGGCCTTTGTTATCTTTAAGACACAACTAGATTTGATAACCGTGTTAATTATTAACATATGTGAACTAATTCAATTCTAAAATATATAGCCAGGTGAAAAGGTCTTTATGCCCAAAAAAATAAATTTCAAGATGTTGATGCGACGTCAATGAATAAAGTGAACTAGGAACTTGTTGTATCAGGAACAACTAAGCACGTTATCCAAAACGAAAAAGAAACAACTAAGCACAAATGTGAGATAATTTTTCCAACATATTAAGAGTTTATTTGGATCCTCTTATTTTTAAGTTAGAAGCTACTTATAAGTTAAAGATAAAAAAAAAATTTGAAAAAAGAAGCTAAGCTGTTTGGAAATTACATAAAAAATTTAGCTTAAAAATTATTTAAAAGCACGTATTTCAAGAAAATTATTTCTCTCTATCTTTATCACTCTTCATTTTTTAAAAAAGCACACAATTCAAGAAAAACAAATAAGAGCTTAAAAAAAAGCTCCTCCTAGGAGCTTTTAGTTTTCAGCTTTTTTTTTTATTATAAAAAAGAGCTTTCGTTATAAGAGTTTTTTCCAAAATCTGTTTGGTCAGGCTTATGCTTATAAGTAGCTTCTAACTTAAAGAAGAGAGGATCCAAACAGGCACTTAGTATGGTTCTATTAGTAAAACACATAATATGATTAAATTACTAATGCACTTGATCTCAAAATATAATCCAATGAAGCTCAATAAGCATGAATATGAGTGGAGATAAAGCGAAGAGAGATTCACAACATAGATTTATAGTGGTTTATAATCCGTAATGGGGTGTTTGGGAGATGGTTTCATGTGGGATTGTTGGGTAAGTCAAGGTGGGAATTGCATGAAGCCATATTTAGTAGAAGAGTATGGAAAATTAAACTAGGCAAGTGGTTTTCCATGAAATTAAGTGGTGTGTGCAAATTATACTCAAAAAACAATGTTTTGAAATACCACCTCTGAGGTGGTTTTTGTATATCGCTGGGTAATTGAAAAAATTGGTACGTTCTTTGTTACTAAAATTCCCCCCACCACTTCCTTTTTGCATATCGTTGTAGCCACTGCCCATATAGGTAGCACCACTTCCTTTATTTTTCATTTTGAGTAACATAAAAAAACTACCAAAAGGTTACAATTTTTATTTTGTGCAAAACTTCACGGTTTCAACCATTTCAAACTTATTTACCAAAAAAACCAAATAATTTTCCCCACCCCCAATCATGAAAAACAGCACCATCACAAAATGGACCGACAAATCAGATTCGAGATTTATGAGGGGTATTTTTGGATTTTCAATATATTTTTCCATCAATATTTTATTTTCAACCAAACGTAGACTTAGTAAACTTAAATCAATTTTTCTGGTAATATTCCGTTCAACCAAACAATTTTTTTTAAAATTTTCCCACTAATTATACTTTCCAACCGTTTCCCCATTAATTGTCTTTACCTGGTTAACAAATTTTCTCCTGTACCAAACACCCCCTAATTGCAATAGGGAGGCTATGTATGCTCCCGAGGCAACAAAACACTAGATACGTATCGTTTATTTCTTAATTTTTTGTCTTTGTTTTCCTAGAAAATAATTAAATAATATATTTTACAAATATTTCTAATTAAATAGTATCAGGGTGTGTTTACCCAAAAAAAAAAAAGTATCAAGGTGTTAACAAATAAAAAATTACTATACTAATTTGATTATAATATTATTAACTTTATATATAAGTGTTTTTCATACAACACTAAGTTAAAAAAATATTTTTACATAACCTTTTTAATAATTTTATGCATACAGATTTTTTATTTTAATATTCAAAAGAATTTTTAATATCCCTGCAAGCCATAAAAAAATCGTTATTGCTACAAAGTAATATTTCTTAAAGATTAAATAAATGTTTGCCTGGATTTTCAAGAAGTCCATACTAATTTTGGCACACACAACTAGCAAGCATATTGTAAATTTGCAATAGTTGGAAGTGCATGCTGGTAGGCAGTTTTGACTTTGGTTTAGGTAATGGCTCACTCTCCATTTTTAATAGTAATTTGAACGGAAAGTGTGTATCATTTTAAAGGATGTAAAGTTGTGTCATTTTAAGTGAGAGAAATAGATAGATAAAGAAAGAGAGAGTTGACAAAAAAATATAAAGGTATTGGTCACACTTATTTGTGAGAGTGAAAGAATATAAATTCTATCATTTTAAAGGACAAACACTTTTCCCTAATTTGAATTATTATTTGTTTTGACTATTCATGAGTGCTTATATTTGTTAAGCAATAGCTATGATGAGTTTTTGGAAGAGTATATATATATATATATATATATATATATATATATATATATATATATTGGTAATCTTTTTGGAAGAGTATTTTGTTGAAATTTAGAGTTTGTTGTTCTAAATGTCTTTGGTTGCAAACGTCTACATAAATATTTTGGGTTGGATTTATATTTGTACTTTTCATTAGTAGGTTGGCTTTAAGTACCACCCTAATTTCTTATTGAGGTTTTTTTTTTTTTTTGGGTAGAATCTTATTAAGGCTTTTGATATTTCTGAATCTTAGAATGGAACAATTGTCCATTGTCTAAACTTCTATGCAACAAAAAAATATATATCAGGGTTAATTTTTGTTCATTAACTATCAACATCTTCACAATTATTGGATTATGAATTATATATGAGTATCAAAAAAATGGAAGAAAATGCATCTATACTCCCTAAACTTCGAGCCATGTACAAACTACTACGGCTGTAAATTTTAAAATTATCTTAATTAAATCCTAAATCATAATAACAACACCGATAGACCATATATATGATATGATCCACTTCACGTGGAGTAACTAAATGAGACCATTTGATCAATTTCATTTTAAACCTTAATTTCTAGCGGATCCAATTAGACTCTAGGGTTTGACTTGCCCAAAGGATAATGAATTTAATTTCAAAGTAAAGAGAGCGGAGAGGTTCAAATCTGAAATTAAGTCAATCGGGTGAACTTCAAATACTGGTTGGTATGTAAAAAGAAAAAGAAAAGTAATCTGACCGAATATAAGCCCTCTATGTGTTCATAATCTTAATCCTTCATTTTAGTTTTAGAAATTCAAATGTATGTATTTATTGTTCCTTCCTAAATTAAAAAAAAATGCAATAATGACTCAAAATAAATAAAAGAATAAAAACATATCTTGGGCTAATTATGTGGTCTTCTTAAATATCACAACTCCATTCTGTTCTCTTCCTAGCATTCTTATACAGCTTCTAATGGAAGAGTACATGCAAGTCTTGCTTGGAATTCAAGTATGAGTGATAGTCCCTCATTGCGAAGAAATGAGCTAAGTATGATATATATAAGTGAAAAGATCCATAAACATAATGTCTTAAGGTTGCAAGTTGAGATATGGTGTGAAACTGTGAGGACCTCTTGTGAGTTTGACAAATGCCTTAATGTAGTCTCCTCTAATTTGGGCTCCCCTTAGCCTCTGCCCAACTATGGTATCAGAGTTAATGATTGGCCTGAGATCAATACTCGAAGAAGCTTCCGCGTGAGAGGATAAAGAAAAAGTCTTGTATTGGAAGAAATGAACTAAGCATGGTTCATATAATTGAAAATACTTAGATGTGGTGTCAAGACCAATTGTTGTGGATTTGTCACTTATACCCACTTGATGCGTGAATATAGTTTACCCTAATTTGCCCCCCCCCCCCCCCCCCGACCTGTGCCCAACAAGTCTTTCTTAATCAACATTTTTATTGTAAGCGTCCTTCAAGTGAACATCCCAGTTCATCTATGTTAATGTCTAGTAAAACGGCAAATATGCTTAATTAAACTCTAATCCTCCTTCAATTTCACATGGTGATGCTCTTGGTGCGTCCTTCAAGTGAACATCCCAGTTCACCAATGTTAATGTCTAGTAAAACGGCAAATATGCTTAATTAAACTTTAATTCTCCTTCAATTTCACATGGTGATGCTCTTGGTGCCTGTTTGGGAAGTTTTATTTTTATTTTCTCTTCTCTTTATAAGTTGAAGCTTACTCAAACATGTTTTTATAAAAGCTCTTCTAATAAGAGCTTTTTGTTGTAATAAATAAATAAAATCTAAAAGCTCTCAAGAATAGCTTTTTTAAAATATATATTAGCTTTTTAAAGTTGTCACATTTATTTTTCAATTTCATCTTTATTTTAAATTTGTATTTATTAATTTTAGTCTTTTATCCTAATAATTCATCATAATAAAAAATTATTTCATTTTCCCTCCTTCAAAACCCTCAAAACAACTTCAAACAACTTCTAGCTTTTTTTTTTAAATTCTTTTTTTTTTCTAACTTTAGTTTAAAAATAACTTTTAGTTTAAAAATAAAGATGTACCAAACAGGCTCTCAACCAATTGAATTAATTGTGTTTTTATTGCAAATATGCCTTCTCTTTATTAGATGTATGTGTTGGACCTTCACATCTTTCTTTTTGTAATTTATAAGACATGATACCTAATTCATTTTAAATTTAATTATTTTCAAAATTATATAGGAAAATTAAGCGATCAACTTTAAATTGTCTATAACAATGTCACTTGTTAATGGGATTGGTTCAAGTTAAACTCGAAAAGATTAAAGTACTTATTTTGAACAGTTTGACTTCATTTTTACTGTTAATAATTTTTTATGAATGAGTTGTAAGTATTTTTATAGAAGTGTTTGTTGAAACTTGTGGTTATGTGGTATGTCTTGGATTTCAAATATTTTCTCCTTCCTAAATTGTTATTATTATTATTAATTTTTTTTTGGTAACTACCTTCATAAATTGTTTTAATAAAAAAGCTACCCGTATAACACGAAAGTTTTGTCCATCCAGTTATCTATATTTAAAAAAAAATGTTAACTGGTTTCATTTATGGCTTTAATCTTTCTAAAATGAATGTAGATAAGTTATCTACATTCACTTCCAAAACGACGTTGTTTTGGGTTGAAAAATCAAAAATTATAATGAAAAAGATTACTATAATCCTGAAATAAATTATAATTACAAAAATATCTTAATTTTGCCTCAAAACGACGTCATTCTGGGCTCTCTGTAGATAAGTTATCTACATTGATTGACCGTAGAAAAAGTGAACCCTTCATTTATAGTTAGTAATATTTTTTGTGACCCTCTCCAAATACTGCATCATCTTGTCTAGACAGGCCAATAAGGAAAACTACTAGCTCCAATATCTATTCGAATCTAGAAAATCCTCAGGTTATTATTGGGTTAGAAATAAACGTAGATAAGTTATTTATATTCACTCCCAAAATGATTATGTCATTTTGGGTTGAAAAATTTTAAAATTATGAAAAAGACTATTATAATCCTGAATTAAATTATAATTATAAAAATACCAATTAATCTCTGCCCCAAAACGACGTCATTTTGAGCTCAATATAGATAACTTATCTACATTAATTATAGAAAAGCCGAACCTTATAATAAAATATTAGTTTCGTTCCTCACTTTAGATGCTATATTTAGTCATATACTAAGTGTGAAGCATTCGGCCTAGAAATAGAATTTAACATGTAAGAACAAGAAGGTCATCATAGAATTATTACTCTTATCAATGATGAACCCAAGGAAAACAATTATGTGACAAGTTGAAAGCATTTCACTTTGGCTCCATTTTACTTGTCTATGTTCTAGGATGTACACGATTACTAGACCGTAATGACATAGACTAAAGAACTTTATGGTTGAAAACCCAAAACGAAAGCTACTTTTGTAGGAAAGTTGTTCACATATTTCAATTATCTTTTTCTAAGTTGTCTTGTATATTTGTCTATCAATTCTTTGTACACGAGTAAAATGGACATGGGAAGAGCGTAGAGTCTCCATTTTATTTTTGACCTTGGTTATTATACTAATTAAGGGTTTACTAATAGAAACATGAAAATTAAGAAATTATTCGAAAAAAATAGAGCGAAAAATGAATTCAATAAAGTGAAAAGAATTTATTACATGATCGGGGTAACAAATAGAATGATTTAAATAATTTTATTTAATCTATCTCCAAAAAAATTATTTAATCTCAAGGGATTGGACAATTGATAAGTGGGTTGTGCCCAAAAGTTATACTATTAAGACTAAAATAACTTGGTGATAGTAAAAAAATTTCATGTTCTACATCATAAAGGAGATTACTCGATCTCATTTAAATGGGTAGACATGTATTCAAAAATAAAAAATTAATTAATTTTATTTACAATATATTTACAAAATGTATATAAATAAAGGAAAAAATATATCTAATGTTACTTTAGATAACTTTATCTAATGTTGATCGAACACACAAAAAGTTTTGGGATTGAAAAATTAAAAAAAGAGAAAATAAAAAAAAGACTATTTTTTGTGTCATAACCCTGAAATAAATTAAAATTAAAAAATAAAATCCATAAATAAAACTGATTAAAGCACTGTGGAGTTTTAACTCTAAATAATCGCCAGTTTTATTTTAAATTTGAAAATAAACGATCCAATATGAAGTGACGGTCGTATTTTATTCTCTCCATTTTTTCAAATAACACAATCAAATTGTTATTTTCTTCATTTCTATAGATAGTTTATGCTAAAGTGATAAATGCTTAAATACAAAAAAAAAAAAAAAAGGTGATAAATGCTTTTCGTCAGTACTTAGAATTTAATGGTGATCATATCGAAATGTTGGCCTCATTTTTTGGTACACTAAAGTCTTACCAACAACAGTACTGTACTTGCGTGCTTTGTGATATGCATTGTTCCCATTCCTTATATTTTTCACATTAATTGCACATATAACCACATATGCATCTATATATCCATGACACGTCTCCACCACCCTTTTCCATCGAACGTCATAAGCAACACCTTTTACCATATATGATTTACCTTGTGTGCTTTTGAAGCCACACCACGTTGACATTGATCGGGTAGCTCTGATAGTGTCATTAACTTTTGTGAATCGTTTATTAAAAAAAATCAGTGATTATTCAAGGGTGTAGAAAACCTTATAAATTCCATATTACTACTTTTGACATATAACCTATGATATACCTTATACAAGTGAAATCCTACCAACAACAGTACTGTACTTGTGTGCTTTGTGATATCATTGTTCCTATTCCTTCAATTTTGTTAATTAGATACACTCGTAAGTACATATGCATCTTAATCCATGACATGTCTCCACCACCCTTTTCCATCGACTCATAAGCAACACCTTTTACCATATATGATGGATCTCAACTTCACTGAAGCCACACCACGTTGACATTGATCGGGTAGCTAGTGTCATTAACTCACAAAAGATCAATTCATTATATTTGTGAATCCTTTATTAAAAAAAAAAAAATCAGTGATTATTCACGGGTGTAGAAAACCTTAAACCATATTTCATGTCATATTACTACTTTTGATGTGTAGCTATGATATACCTTATACAAGTAAAAGGCGAGGAAAGAAGATACAAAATGATTATGACTTAACAATAGCGTTTTAATTATGAAAAAAAGTGTGTATCATTTTAAAGGATGTAAAGTTATATCATTTCAAATGAAAGAAAGAGATAGATAAAGGGCGAGAGAGAATGGACAAAAAAAATTAAAAGTATGAATCACACCTTTTGTGAAAATAAAATAACACAAAGTATGTCATTTAAAAGAAGAAACATTTTTCCCTTTAATTATTCCTATGCAATTTAGTTCTAACTTATGGGGAATTAGTCATACCGGCATAGAATAAAAATTATTTACTTTACAAATAAAAAATGAAACTTATTAAATTATATCAAAGAAAGTATTATAAGAAACAAACAAAAAACAAAATTAAAGAAGAAGAAGAAATTTATTAAAACAGAAATTGTCAAGAACATAACGTACAAAAGTACTTATTTAAAAGTTGGGTCTGTAAAAAATTTCCTACACACATAACAACATCCGGCACGCAAAATAAACTATAATATAACACAAAGTACTTATTCAAAAGTTTTGCAACTTGTTACCAAAAGAAAAAAGAAAAAGTTTTGCAACCCATGAATCAATTGAATTTGAATGAAACAATTTGAAAAAAAAAAAATTGAAATTTGGAGAGTTTAGAAAAGATGAAAGGTAAATGGACAATGAAATCAGTAAAGCAAAATGATGCAGTGATATATAAAGATTTAAGGCTGGAAAGTTTATTTCTGAGTAAATTTAGTAATTATTCATCTCAAGTTTATTCTATTTATACATCGACTTATTTTGTTTTGTAGTGTATGGCTCACAACTTTTGCTTATAATTTCTAATATGATATACAAATATTTGAAACATTTCAATTGGGTTTTAATTATTTTTTTTGGTAAATGTCAATTTGGTATTAATTTATCTTTAGAAAAATGGTGAAAATTGTCAACGCCTGGAATACTTTTACTTTAGAGACCACCCTGTACAGTAAAACAAAAAAAGTTTTTTTTTTATTTTTTTTTTATATATAAAAAAAAACTAGTAATAGTTAAATCATGGTTGAATTTCAGTTTAGCGCTAGTCTACTCCAGTTTCCTGATATAAATGGCAACTTTTATTCAAGAGAATAGACAAATAACCAAACTGGGATGTGGATGTATATACACAAAATTCAACTTTTTTCTTTCTTATATCAACACTTACAATATAACAGTCATTACCTATAATATTTTTCCTTAATCAGAAATAAATATTAGCATAGTTCCATACTTAATGACAATTCATAACTTTCACGACAATATAAAGCCAAAAAAAAATAGGGAGAAAAAAAAAAGAAAAGGAAAGAAAAATAGTGAGAAGGGTAAGAAAGCTTAATGATGAATGGCAACTGTATTTTACTATTTTTACTTAGCGAAAAATGTTTATCATTTTAAATGATATAATTTATATCATTTCAGTCTCACAAAGAGGTGAAACCTACATCTTTAATTTTTTTTTGTCAACTCTCTATTTTCCTTTATCTATCTCTTTCTCTTTCTTAAAATGACATAACTTTACATCTTTTAAAATGACACACACTTTTCCCTTTTACTTAATGTCTCGAAACAACTTTGTTTTTTTAATCAAAAAGATTTAATAAAATGAATCATAAACATTCAACATTAAATTTGACACAAAAACAATAAGTGCTTTTATCGTAAAACAAATATATTACGTGACATATCCTTTTGTTTATTAATTTGTCTTTTAGTTTTTATCTTTTGCATATAAGAAGCACTTTCAATGTAAATGAATATTTAATTAGTATTTATGATTGCAAAAATTTCTCTTTTGTCTCATATGATATGATGTTCCGACTCGGAGTCTCTCATAAAAATATATTTATGATTTATAAAAATAAATAAGGGTTTATCATCTATGAGTAATTTAACACGATTTTTCTTAATTTAAAATTTTTTATTTTATATATATATAACATTTTGCCCCCCTAGCCCCTCCCTCCCTGACATTGCAGTGATATAAAAAAATATAAGAACACTTTCAAAATATAACATAACACAATCATTTTTCCTATAATATAATTCTTATTAAATCCAATAAATAAATATGAAGGTAAGTGCAAAATTCAAACTCATTTAATTCTAACATTGTCATGAATTGCCTATCCTACTTATCACCCCACTTTAACGGTTTTTCAAAAGCAAAATGTATAAGATGGAAAGAGTATATATACCTTTCTTCCCCTAAAAGGCTAAAACCATTCACAAACTTCAACCCACAAACATATAAAAAGTTTTTACTCGTTGCATTTACTTGCACATGGTGCCAAAGTTACAAAGGTATTTTACTAGAAAACAAATAAATGAAAGTTCACCATAATAAAGTTTCAGATCTTAACATTTTCAGTTATTCACGTTTCACAACAAAAGAATAATAATTAATTTTTTTTTCTACTATTCCTTTTTTTTGTTTTTTTTGTTTCTCAAGATATCCTCCTATTGTCGAATACTAATCCTTTTGAGGTGAGAGGTCATATTAAATGAATAAATCTCTCTCAATAAAATATTTTCTATACGCACGACCAGATATCGAACCCAGGTCAACATATTTAATGAACCTAATTATCTACTAACTGTGCTGGGTTATAAGAGTTATATTGTAGGAAAAATATGTTATGTTATAAAAATTCATTTTGTCCGGAATTTTTTTTACTACGGCCCACAAAATGTTGTGAGGGTATAAATTTTTTCTCATCGTGTTAAATTACACTTAATAAACCCTATATTGATTAGTATTCGCTTTTTGTCTTTGTACAAACACTTCAACATCGAAACAGCTACTTGGGTCACTTCAAAATCAAAGCCAAACAAACCCACACGCGCTGCTCCCGAGTTAAACCAAACTTCCATGTATCATTAGAGAGTGAAAATCACGCGCAAGATCACGAGTACGAAAAAACAAACATCAAGATTCTATCTTGTCAGAAAATTTTCTCACTCTCACAGTTGCACACAAGAAGAAAAGAAAGAGAGAGAAAGTGAAGGAAAATAAAATAATAAGCCATATTTGAGTTTACCCACCACAAATCATTGGCAATTGTGCATATACACTATACATAACATTACAGAATACAGATCCATTTTCATTCCTTCCCTCCTTACCTGCTCTTGTTCTGGTACATTTTGGCGCATTTTAGCGTCTAACCACCAAACCCTAAAAAAAGCGTTATCCTCTTTCTTTGCATCTTTGCTTTTGCTTAAGCTTTTTTTTTTTTTCCTTAATGGACCAAGCTTCAACAATAATAATCATGGCAATCATTTTCTCCCTCTGAAAAAGTTTTTCTTACTCCAAAACACCCCTTCTTCCTCTCTTTACAGATCCTGTTAATTTTTGTTTTTTCAAGAATTTTCCTTTATTTGAAGTTGCCAGAACAATTTGTTGGAGAGAGAGAAACAGAGAGAGACCATTCAACCAAAGGTTTCAGCTTTAGATCTGGGTGAGCTTAGGTTGTTAGAGGCAATGGAGACACCCCATGTTTCTTGGTCTTTGACATGAAAGTTTCTTGCTTTCTTCTTTGACCCTTCTTCATCCCTTCTTTTTTATGTGGTTTCTGATTCTGGGTCATTCTTGTATTGCCTTTGGAGTTTATGAGGGTGTAGAAGTAGCACTTCTAGTAACACTTCAAATTAACACTACCTTGTTGAATAGAGTGAAAGAGTAACTCAGATTTTGTGAATAATGCTGGCCATTGGGAGTCCTACCACAAGTATCAAGACAAACACTACTTGCACTGCTTTGCTCAGAGAACTTGAGGTCTTTCTCTTTCTTCTTTGACTTCTCCTTTTGTTTCATGTAATTCTTAGTGTAATTTCAAATAGTTGGGTTTTGGAATTTGGGGTTTTCTTCTTCTTGTTGGTCTTCTTAATGAAGAGTTTGCTTACAATGATTTGTTTATGATACTAATTCTTTTTCTTCTTCTTGGCTTTCTCTACCCAATGATGTTTTGTTTCTCCTAAGGTCAACTTTTTGTCTGTTTTACTGTGTCAAAAAAGGAAAAGCATTGACAGGGTCTCTGTAGGTTATTTTTTTATTAGGGGAAGGGGCTTTGTCTTAGGTCATGAAATAACCTGAGTTGAAAAAGTTTTTTTTTTTCTCTAGATTTTCTTTGTTTTTAGTCTAAATTTTGAAGTGGTTAATTTTCGGCAAATGGGTTACTGCAAATTTTAAAAATTCAGTAGATTGAGATTCTTATGCATGTTAAAAGTTACCTGTTCAGTAGTTGGTATAGGTTTTTCAGTTGACTTGTTTGGAAATTGCAGTGCTCTGTTTCTTTTTTCTTATTGTTTTTGCGAGGTATGATGAGATGCTCATAGAATGAGTCTCTAGTTTGGTTGCAAGTAGGTTAAGCCTTGGTAAAGTTCTTTCTAATTTTGTTGATTTGTCTTTTGTGTATAGATGAGAAGGGAAAAATAAAAATAGCAAATGAAGGTTGAAAAATAAAATGTTTTCATACCAAATTCTTTGTTGTTTTCTTTTTGTTACTTTCTTGCTCTATTGTTTCCTTTTTTTCTTGGGTTGACAGACCCCATTTTGTGTGCAGCAAATATGGAACGATATTGGGGAGAGTGATGTGGACAAAGATCGTATGTTGTTTGAACTAGAGAGGGAATGCTTAGAAGTTTACAGGAGAAAGGTTGATGAGGCTGCCAATACCAAAGCACGCTTTCATCATACCGTTGCGGCCAAGGAAGCGGAGTTTGCAACACTAATGGCTTTGCTTGGCGAACATGATATTCATTCTCCGGTAAAAATAAATGACTTACTTGTATAGTTGTACCCAAAATTCAGAAATCAATTTTATGCCTTGCATCTCAGTAATTGGTTGCTGGATGTCAAAAAGTAAAATTATTGAAGGATTTAAGATAGACAGGGCGCTTTATAGCTCAACTTGCACCAATTCCAGATGTAAGATTAGAGTGTGATGATGGTGTTATTAGAGACTCAATCCTCCACTTTGTCACCTGTGCCCCTTCCCAGGTGCAGGCACCTGCAATCCAATGACCAAAAGAAAAAGATATGAGATAGATGTTGCTGCAAAGTGTAAATCTTTCAGATTTATGGGTTCTGAAGGTGAAATTGTGGGAAGAAAAATGTAAAAGGAGAAGGGAGTAGCAAGTTTACTGCTTTCATGAAATATGTATCAAGTATATTCTTATATTGACTACGTATATGGAATTGTTTTCTTACTTTATATGTATTGATCAGTTGAAGGGCCGGCTTGGAAAGCGGTAAAAGGAGCCGTGGTGTGAGTCGCAAGTTTACTGTCTCTTTCATGAAATATGTATCAAGTATATTCTTATATTGAGTACGTATATGGAATTGTTGGAATTTTTTTCTTACTTTATATGTATTGATCACTTAGATGTCTGTTTTATTTACATGGTTACTGTTTCTCTAATGTGCCTAGTTGAAGAAAAAGGGGACAGGACACCACATTAGCAGGCTAAGAAGATATAACTAGGAATTAACTTTATGATCGTAGAATTACTTGAGAGAATAAAAGACTTACTTGTATGATATGACTTTCTGATCTATTTGTCTGTGAAATTTATAGATCAAGACTGAGAAGAGATCTGCATCCCTAAAGGAGAAACTTGCATCTGTCACACCCTTGATTGAAGAAATGAAGAAGAAAAAAGATGAAAGGTTGAAGCAATTTGCCGATATAAAGGCTCAAATAGAAAAGATAAGTGGAGAGATTTCTGGAATCCATCCTGTCAATGATGCCGTGAGCAGCACAACAGTTGTGGAGGAACAAGACTTGTCACTTAGAAGGCTTAATGAATATCAAACACATCTTCGTACTCTTCAAAAGGAAAAGGTTTGTATTACTAGTAAATAAATGTTCTCTGATGGTGTGAATGATCAATTTATATAATATTCTTTTCTTATATATGCACACTCCCTGCCCTTCTTTACAGACATACATTCTTATTAGGGGTGTTTAAGATGGCTTAACGTTGTTGTTATTTTATAAGAAACCGTAGTACATGTAGCTAATTAAAATGTGTTTCTTTACCCTTTTTGTCTTGTTTGCAATTCCTCTTTTATTTTATACATGAAAGAATTTATGGGTGCTAGAAAAGTCTACTTATAAGTGGGTACAAGATATTAAAGATGTGGCCTTGTATCAATTAGTATATTGATTCCCCTTTTATAACTCATTTGTGGATTTTCTATGCTTGTTCTCTTCAGTCTGACCGCCTTCAAAAGGTCTTGCAATGTGTGAATGAGGTGCATTCTCTCTGTGGTGTGCTTGGATTGGATTTTGGCCAGACTGTGGATGATGTGCATCCAAGCTTGCATGGGACTGAGGTGGAACAATCGACCAATATTAGCAATAGAACATTGGAAGGTCTAGAGAAGACCATTCTCAAGTTAAAAACAGAAAGGAAAGCTAGAATCCAGAAGGTGATTTATATGCACCATCCCTAATTGCTTCTCATTTATCTGTTTTCTCCCCCTCCTTTACTCTGGCCTGATAGTAATAAAAAGGGCAAACCCTGTTGCACAACGCTCCCCGATCTGGCCTGATGTAAAGCATAATCTTTTTGAAAATGCAGCTAAAGGATGTTGTTGCTAAACTATTTGAACTTTGGAATTTGATGGACTCATCAAATAAAGAGAGAAACAGTTTTCTGAGGATTACTTCTATTCTTGGATCTTCAGAATCAGAAATCACTGAACGAGGTGTTCTTTCAACAGAGATTATAGAGAAGGTCTGGAAGCTTCTCTCTGTTTTCTCCCCCTTTATTTTTCTCTCATTCTTTGCCATGTATATATCCTTTAGATGTGGAGGAACTAAACCGAAAAGTCCTTTTTCAGGCTTCAGCGGAAGTGGAAAGGCTTTCCAAACTAAAAGCAAGCAGAATGAAGGAACTTGTTTTTAAGAAGAGGTCAGAGTTAGAGGAAATTTGTAGACTGACTCATATTGAACCTGATACAAGTACTGCTGCTGAGAAAGCTAGTGCATTAATAGATTCTGGTCTGTTCCCTGTTGCATTAATAGATTATTTTCGTATAACCTATCACCTCTTAGTCACTTATGTACATCTGGTTTCTTTTCAGATTTACCTACAAAAGAGCTGACATTATTGAACGTTGCTGTATTTTTGTACAGGCCTGGTTGATCCTTCTGAACTATTAGCTAACATTGAAGCACAAATATTGAAGGCAAACGATGAAGCTTTGAGCAGAAAAGAAGTAACAGATAGGATCGATAAGTGGCTTTCTGCCTGCGAAGAGGAGAATTGGCTTGATGAATACAATCTAGTAAGCCAGAAATTCTGTTCTCATAAGCACACTAGTAGGATGCAGACTGGCTAGGGTTTTGCCTTCTTTCTTTGCTTTTACTTCTCTTTGTATTTTGTGTCTGCCTAACCTCTTCTGTTTTCATTGGAGGTTTCTAGATGCTACCCTTTTTTTATATTGAAGGATTGTTAAGTCTTAGTCTTGTATTTTTCATTCAAAATTAAGAGAGATTCTTGCATGGACTGGTCAAGACAACTTGTGTAGACTACATACACCATAAAAAATTACCATGTTAGTTGAACTGAAGCGAAAGCTGACAAAACAAAAGTTTAAGTGAGACCAAATATAACAAGATACTTATAATTCTATCTTAATCTTGAGTTTCTGTTTGTATCTAGATATAATAAGGTCTTGTTTTTGTTTCGTATCTTGTTCAAACTCAATTAATCTGATGTGATAATTTATGATGTAAGTTTTTTATTCAACAATAGTACGGCCAACTAATTAGAGACAGGATAAAGTTCTCCGTTTTCATTATACAGTTCAAGTCTTGCAGTTCAATTGAATGTTATGGCATTTATTCAATTAACGAACCTGTGTTACTGGTAGATCATTTATGTTGTTCTCCAAAGTAATATCAAGGAATTTCAGGATAACAATCGGTACAGTGCCGGACGAGGAGCTCACATTAATCTTAAACGTGCAGAACGAGCTAGAGTAACTGTAAGCAAAATTCCAGGTATTGCTTTCATGAGTGCCTATTTGTTTTTGACAGTGCCATTTGAACTTGTGTTAACGGTGTGTTCTCTTTCCAGCTATGGTTGACAATCTTATAAACAAAACGCTAGCCTGGGAAGATGAAAAGAAGACTTATTTTCTATATGATGGGGTGAGCTTTGAAGGCTTGTATATATTTCTGGTTGTGTTCTCCCTCTCAGTTTTTTAAAGCAGGTAAATTTGATTGTCTATATTATCTGTAGGTACGTTTGGTGTCAATATTGGAGGATTACAAACTGACCAGACAACAGAAAGAAGAAGAGAAGAGACGATTCAGGGTAAATTTACTTGATTATCCACATTTTTCATAATCCTCAAACTGATCTTTGAATATAATGATGATTATGTTTAGTTTAAATTGATTAACCCACTTACGTATTTTACAAAGATACCATTATGAAAATAACCACTCCCCGTTAAACCCGACTAGCGAGTGTGGGGTGGAGGAAATCCTTGTACGCAACCTTACCCTTGCATAATTGCAAAGAGGCTGATTCCTGGATTCGAATCCATGACCTTTCAGTCATGAAGGAACAGTCTTACCACTGCTCCCGTTCGCCCCCTTTTATACCATTATGAAAATAATGTGGATATTTTTAATGCTTTGATAAATGTTGTTATATGTTTCCACTATTTATAGCTAATTGGCTTGTATTTTTGCTTGAATCTCATAGGACCAAAAGAAGTTGCAAGATCTACTCCTAAATCAAAAGGAAGCCATGTATGGGTCTAAACCTAGTCCAAAAAAAAGTAACAGCTTTAGACAGACAAATGGGTATCGTACAAATGGCAATGCATCTATGCCTCCTACACCTCGTCGTAACTCTTTAAGTGGTGGAACATCTGAACTACTCACGCCACGTTCCTACTCTGGGCGTCACAATGGATATTTTAAGGAAATGAGAAGATTGTCTACTGCACCCCTCAACTTTGTGGCTATACCTAAGGAAGATACAATGTCATATGCTTCTCTTGGTGGTTCTTCAGAGCCTGAATCCCCTCCCCAGGGTTAAACTATAAAAACTAAAAAAAGGTAGGTTGTGGTTTCAATTTGCAATTGTTAAGTTACGTCGTGCTTTAACCACCAAGCACGTGGATCAACTAATAAGGAGTTGTTCTAGCTTAATCACTGGTCTCGATTTCGAGTCCTGGTTAGGGAGAACTTTGATGCCCTTGTGATCCTGTCCGACTTGAACAGGATTAGTTGAATAATCGATGAACCGGTGGAGAAATCGGTTTATTAGGTCTTTGGCCAAATGGCCATGTTTTTTTTACTGATATGGATCATTTGATAATACTTTTACTTGTGCAGGAATAGGCTTAAGATTTTCTTGGGCAGTTAGCGCAAACCTTGTGAATATGAGGTCCATTGTACACTAGTATTTGCTTGTAATAAGCTGAGATATACCTGGACAGTGATAACTGACAATTTGAAGACAAGAGTTAGGGTGTTTATGCTTTGAACAGCATCAGCTTTGTGGGAAGAGTGTTGATACTGATAGGGACAGTTCAGGAATCCTTTGTAGAGAAGGGTAAACAGTTGAGATCATAGTGTTTGACCATGTTTGTTATGGGTTTTGTTTGTTTTCCATGTGTTGTATATATGTTTCAGTGTGACAGGTCATCATTTCATGTAGTAACTAAAGATTATTTTAATTCGTAATTGTAGGAACGTTCATGGTTAATACTTTATGCCCATTGTTTGTTATATCTCTAATGTTATGCTGCTCAGCAAGCTTAGTGATTTACACATCAACACTGCAATACTTTTATGAATGTTATATTTGGATGTTTGTGGTGTCACATGCTCAAGACGGCTGTTGTATAAAGAGGAATGACTGCTAATTTCGGTAAGTGTACCAGTCGTACAAGTAATAAAGTGGTAAAGAGTAGGGTTGTCGTTTCTAAGAAGATTGATTTATCAAGCAATAGTTTATTTATACTTCTTATGTAACATAAGAATAGTCTTCTTATGTTACACTCACATCGTTTTACGTGCTAATATTTTTAATTTTTTTATTTACTTTTTTCCAATGGGGCCCACCTAAGTATGTGTTTGTTGCAAAAATTCTCATCTTATGTGACATAAGAAGTATAATCCCCTAAAAAAAATTGTGGTCCTTTTCCTTTTTTGGTAAAAAAGTTACTCTTATATCCCTCTCTTTTCTTATATTTCCCCCCTATCCCCTTTTATTTTCCCTTTTTGGACCGGACTATCATGACCCAGGTGCACCTCTCAAGTTCGGAACAGAGCTTCTCTGCCTCCTAAGTCATTTCTAGCTGCCTCCTAGCCTTTTTCTGTCGCATCCCATAATGCCTATGGAAGACTGGAACAACCCTAACACACGTTTTTAAATTATAAAACTAGGCTTTTTAATTTGGATCAAGCTCGTTAAGGAGCTCGTTCAAGCGAGTCGCTCAGCGAGCAAATTTTTACTCCTCACTTGCATTGCTCGATCCAGTGAGTTGTAGAGCGAGGGAATGCAAATTGCAAGAATGTCCTCGCTGAGCTTGCTCCCTCGACCAAGAATTAATTCTTTATTTTTTTTTTTATTATCTTTTGCAACTGCCTTTATCCCTGAGTATTTGTAATTATCATTTTATACATGAAACAATAAGAAAATAAGGTCAAGATCATATCAAGTATAAAAACTTTATAATCTTTTGCATCTATTAATTTATACTAATTTTTTTATCATATTTATCTTTATTTAATATAATTTTGATCTTAAAAACATAGTGTCTATGACACTCATCAATCTTGGCCTCTTAGTTGTCTGGTCTTCTCAGCTTTGTTAGGTGAAGGTTTTTTTTCCATAGTTTATATTATTTTCTAACATGTTCTTTCATATAAGAGAGTCCATTGAACTTGAATCGTGAATAATATATAGGTTTATTTACTACTAAGAAACTTAATTAATTATTAATTAAATTGAGGACGGTGAAGATTGAACTTTCATGATATCAAGGTTTTGATATTATGTAGATAATCATTTTAATTCAAAAGCTAAGCTTTAAGCGAAGTCCGTTTGGATTGTCTTTTTAAAAAAGTTTTATGCTTAGCTTATTTTAGAAGTATTTTTTTGTAAAAGTCAAAGCTATTTAGATTAAAAATATATATATATATTTTTAAAATATTTTTCTTTTGATTTCTATTTTTTTTAAAGTTAAAATTTTTAATTTAAAAAAAAACAACTTTTTGACTTTTTTTGAAACAGACATCCAAATATAATTTTTAGTAAAAGTGCTTTTTTTTATGAAAAAAATAGTTTTTGGATAAATAAAAAGGCCATCCAAATTAATGCTTTATACTACCATCTAACTGTGCACATTTTTAAAATATAGCATAATTAATAATTACTAATGAAAAAATAAAATGGTATAAATCGTAACTAGTCAATAAGTTATTATTTATTAGTGTAAATAGTAGGACTGTAGGATGCCTGCACAAGGGCTTGGCTTTTATATTTACTAGTGCATCTCGAGGAGAGATAGGATGTTGGCAATCAACAGAAACTTACCATAAAAGGTTTACTATGATGATGGGGCGTTGGTGATGGATCGTAACCTGAATGGTGGTCCGAATGTCAATCCACAACCATGTTTACTAGTCACTTTTCGTTCAAAAAAAACACAATCACAATTCACGTGGCATCAGAAGTCAGAACTTGGAGTCTATTGGGCTATCTTTTCTGGTGATAAATATGATTCGTGGAATATGAATTGAATAAGCTTTGTTTGAATGTTTAGAGAGGAGAATCTCTATCAGACCCGGTTAATGCGAGGCCCAAACGAATGATCAAGCCACCAGCCCATCCCAAAGATTATGTTTAATGCTTTATTAGCTAGGAGTCTGTTATTTTTTTATTTAATAATTTCATGCAATTATCAGTCTGTTAGGGAGTTATAGATAGGATTAATCTTTAATTTATCCTTATCTTCAATTTGTCATTATCCTTATCATCAATTAGTGATTAGTTGGCAATCATTAAAGCCATTAGGTTGTTATTTGTTTTGCTATAAAAACCTGGAAAAGATCAATAAACGACATGAAATATTTTGATTGCAATTCTTCTTCTTAAAATTCTCTCATCTATATTTCTTCTCTCCTCCTTTAAATAAATTCCCCCTTCATTGGTGCTTTCATCTGATCTCCCTCCCATATGGCGGAGAACACACGCATGCACGACATGAATCAGCGCGTGGAAACGCTGGAACAACAACTTCAGGCAGCAGAATTAGTACGTGAACAACAACAATTGGCATTATAGGACTCGCAAGCACAACTGCTGCAATCGCAAACACAGCAAAATCAACAATTTGCGATACTCAGGCCGGACATTAATCGACTTCTCGAAAATCAGTCAAACGGAACTGGGGTTCTCGGCTCAGGTCCCTATAAAACTCAGGCCAACCCAGGCTTTAATCGCACACAACCAACGAAAATCACTTTTCCGAGGTTTGCAGACGGCGATCCAACTGATTGGATTTTTCATGCTAATCGATATTTTGAATTCTATCAAATACCCGAGGCGGAACGTGTGCTAATTGCATCTTTCAACCTCAACAAACCAGCAAATTCTTGGTTCCAAGGACTTTTTAATGACGGATTAATTCCCAATTGGCCAGCATTTATGGTGGCGGCGCAAAGGCGATTTGGGCCATCGGAGTTTGAAGATCCGGCAGTTTGTCTTGCCAACCTTCAACAACAAACCACAGTTAGCGAGTTCCAAGCTAGTTTTGAAGTCATAGCCAGCAGAGTACCGGCCTTTCTCCTACACTAAAAAAAGCACTATTTGTGGCTGGTCTAAAACCGCACATTCAGAGACAAGTACTAATTCAACGACCTCACGATGTCCATGTTGCATTCTCACTGGCAAAAATATATAAAGATCAGCACACAGATACAGGGTACAACACTCCACGACAGTGGACACCACATCCACCATTCACACAAAATACATCAGTCAGTCAATCAAACACCACCAAATATCCATCCACAACATCATCACTTCTTATTAAGCGGCTCTCACCAGAAGAAATACAACGTAAACGAGAAAAAGGGCTTTGTTATAGTTGTGATGAAAAATGCGTGTTTGGCCACAGATGCAAAGGGAAAGCCACCTTGCTATATTTTGACGGAACAGAAGATAATCCACCTCCGCCCGACGCCGAGGAACATACAGAATATCCAATTACAGATAATATTTCTAATTCCTTTTCTGAGATCAGTTTGAACGCATTATTTGGCCACTATTCGCCACGATCTTTTCGTTTAATGGGAACGATCTTTGGCAAAAACGTTCAGGTTTTAATCGACGGAGGAAGCACTCATAATTTTATCACGCCTAAAATGGCTACTTATTTGGGACTGGTTTTGCAGACTTTAGAGACGTTTATTGTACAAGTAGGTAATGGTGAAGGACTTCAATGTCAGGCATATTGCAAGGACGTACCACTTGTGATGCAGTCTCACACATTTTCCGTGGATTTATATGCTTTGGAGTTAAAGGGTGCAGATATTGTCCTAAGAGTTCAATGGCTCCGTACCTTGGGACCAATTCTTACTGATTATAGCCAACTGTTGATGTCTTTTGACCACCAAGGAAACAATATTCAACTTCACGGACACGGTCTTGACAACCCAACACTTATATCCTCTGCAAAGTTGAATAAACTTATGGTCACCAATGCATACACTTCATGCCTCATGTGTTTTAACCGTCCCCACTCTTCACCACCTACTAACCCTCAAACACATACCACGGAACCCCACCATATTGTACCTGACATTCAAAATTTACTCTCAAGCTACAATGATGTGTTTACCATTCCCAATACATTACCACCCAAATCCATTATCAGTGATCGTGACTCCATTTTTGTCAGTGCTTTCTGGAAATCGCTATTTCAACTCCAGGGAACACACCTCCGCTACAGTTCTGCATACCATTCACAAACGGATGGACAAACAGAGAGGGTCAATAGGACATTAGAACAATATCTCAGAGCTTATACATTTGAAAAACAGAAGGAGTGGTTAAAGTACCTACCTTTAACAGAATATCACTACAATACAGCATACAACCGCAACATAGTAACTTCCCCATTCGAAGCAACGTATGGCAAACCACCTCCGTGCTCCTTGCGGTGTTGGGCATGTCATCCTTGGAGGCTGTGGACTCTACACTCGGCCAAAGAATGGCAATAATGAAAAATCTTCGTGAGCATTTAAAGAAGGCAAAACAGGCCATGAAAACACACGTTGACAAAAAAAGGAGAGATTTTATCTTTAAACCAGGAGAATTATCCCTCCTTCGTCTACATCTATATCATCAGCTTTCCCTGCGACAAAGATCATCACACAAGTTAGCACCAGAATTTTTTGGCCCATACACAGTTTTAGAGAAGATAGGGGACGTAGCTTACCGTTTACATCTTCCACCAAAAGCCAAGTTACACCCGATTTTCCACATCTCACTGCTCCGGCCATTTCACCATCGAACAGATAAACCAAACCCCACATTTCCGCTCGCGGTAGAACCGAGTGAGTTATAACACACACCAAGTGCAATATTGGCCACCAGAACAATTTGGCATCAAGGCAAACCCAGAAAACAACTTCTGGTACAGTGGTCTCAATTGCCACAAGAGGCTACCACTTGGAAAATGAAGAAGAACTAGAAACATGGAACGATGAGGAGGCTCCGCGCGAGGAAATCCATTTGGAGAAGACAAAAATAAATGACAAAGCTGGGCAGATTCATGATGTAGTAAGCAACGACTCTTTACACAGTCCAACAAATATTAATGACCCCAACCACTCAGTTGCAACAAGCATAAATGCACCCACACACTCAGCTGCAATAGGGCACTCACTCACACTGCCCAAGGAGTCACATGAGGAAGGCGTCCTTAGTAAGGCAGCTGATCCCTTGGGAGCAAATCCGCGCCCACTCGATGGATTTCGGATCAATGACATTGCGCCACATCAACCTGATCCATCACATATCCAGACTGCAACATCCACCTTTGATCGAATTGCTGATGGTGGGATCTGGGCCGTCGGTTCACAGCCCACTACGAGGCCCACAAGGAATGACTTTGAGCTTAAGGACAAGCTCTTTTCTGATGGGCAAGAGAGTGTAGCAGACCCAGTTAATGGGAGGCCCAAACGAATGACCAAGCCACCAGCCTATCTCAAAGATTATGTTTAATGCTTTATTAGCTAGGAGTCTGTTATTTTTTTATTTAATAATTTCATGCAATTATCAGTCTCTTAGGGAGTTATAGATATGATTAATCTTTAATTTATCCTTATCTTCAATTTGTCGTTATCCTTATCATCAATTAGTGATTAGTTGGCAATCATTAGAGCCATTAGGTTGTTATTTGTTTTGCTATAAAACCTGGAAAAGATCAATAAACGACATAAAATGTTTTGATCGCAATTCTTCTTCTTAAAATTCTCTCATCTATATTTCTTCTCTCCTCCTTTAAATAAATTCCTAGTCCAGACTCCTTAAAGAAGTTTGCAAGTACGATGGAGAGGGGTGGTACATGCAATAGCTGCAAGAGCAGTGCTACAACATCATTTATATCATTTTTTTATTTGTGTTTCAATGATTTCTTCTCCTCCTATTTCGGTTTTTCCTAGTTTGATTATAAGCTGAATTTCCTAATGCATGTTGATAAAGTACCCGCATTGTAATGAAGGCATGAATGCCTAAACTCTACTTTGGTTGTTTTCAGTTAGTTACTTAATATAGTAGTTTTATATTTTAATCCTGTTTATTTATTGGGAAGGAATAGGCAAACGTCGTAGAATTCGGGTTGCTAGAAAGGCAATGAATTTTTACGCTATTAAGTAGTGTGGATGTAAAAATAATACCCTAAGGTAGTGTTTGGCACGTAGATTATTTATGAATGCCCCGGAAAGTATGATAGGGAAACATGAAATCCATGTTTGGTTGGCCAAAATCTAAAACGTTTCCTGTCAAATTTTTGTCCAGGATTTGTGTATTGTGTGCAAATCGAAACACGGACACCAACTTTCAAATTCCATGTTTTACTTAGAAATATATCTTGCCCGGGGAACTAAGAAATAAACATCAACCAGGTGGACGATATTAACCCTCTGCTTTGTTAGATTGGTGAAGTTGTGTTAGTAAAGATCTGATACCAAAACCTACCGCTGCTCCCTCCGTCAAAACTTGCAAGTTAGCTTGGTCCATATTGCACAGCAGCAGCAGCCACCTGAGCCTTGGCTAACCAAACAATCTTGGACTTCTCAGTGAACTTTGTTGGGTATGCTCTTTTCACTAAGCCCAATGGCTTTAGTGAGAGTGAGCCCAAAGACTAATTCTAACTTATGAAGCTTAGGGTTAGTTGGATTGGGCAGGGTATATAAGGACCCTTTTCTCCACTTGTGCCTCCGAGGGTAACATACATTAGAAACACTCCAAGAGGCAGACGTTCATCATCTAAATGGTTGCCCACACGATTCCCTGGTCCCCTTGAGTCATAGCCTGGAAGATCAACCGTAGAGCGGATTTTGCGATCGTTCGTGGTGCGTTGCTGCAGATCGTGAGGCTAGAGAAGGAGAACTGAAAGTGAGGAATTGTCACGCTCGCTTCTTCATCCCAGGTAATCTAAGCGGTGTTCTTCATTCCTCATCACATCGGTACGATGCGCTTCCGCATTTCTGATGATATACCTTCAATTGGTATCAAAGCTGATTACCAGCAAACCGTGCTAGTATATGTTAATATTGCACTTCCAACTTTGTTCTCTCTAACCAAAAGGGCAGCTTAAGCAATACGGGTATCAGAAGCTATGAAGCAGAAGCAAAATGACGTGTCGTGTTGACATATATTGCTCCGACACTCCCCAACACTCCCCGACTCTCCAACACGCATTATAGAAATTCAAAAAAAGGTTCAAATGTTGATTTGCATTGAGTTTTTAGTTCCAACTATTAGATTCGTTGTATTACGATTATCATTTTATTGAGTTTAATATAAATATTTGGGATATGTTATGTTTCTTTGCAAAATTTATGAATATTATATGTTTAGATATATTTTTTTGTTTAATTATTGAATATTAAATATAATATATACTACATAAATTAAAAATATTATTTAATATCAAAACGTGTCCTAACGTGTCGAAATCTGACATTTTTTAGAATTAACATGTCGGAGTGTCGTGTCGTATCGTGTCACGTGTCCCGTGTCGGTATCGGTGCTACATAGATCAGAAGCACGAAGAAGCAAAATGACCCATATTGCATATATTGCTTCGCTTTCCTTTACTGCAAATTGATTATTAAGAGGGTATCATTGTAAAATAATCTCATATTCCCACTAATATTTTACCATGAACCAAACATAAACTCAGTAAAATTAACTAAATATTCCCGGGGAAATGTAAGCCTACCAAACGCTTTTTAGTAACATTCCAGTAAAAATATATTTCTCACTATTTTTCCGGAATTTGTGATTCCAGAATAAAAAAAATATTTCTCCTACCAAACGCCCCCTAAGAAAAATAGTAATAATAATAATACTATATATCCTTATGTGTACATAATATTAATACAAAAGATCACAATGAGTGAGTCATGAGTCAGCAATATGTATTTATTAAATAAGAATGAGTCAAGTCAATAATATCCTATCTAATAAATATAATAGATAAAAAAAAATCAAACCCATATCATGAACCCAACTTGGAAAAAAAGTGTCATTTATAAACATGAGCTTAACCAAATCATGAAGAGGGATATTCTTACTACCAAAATTTTCTACTACCAACTTACTACCTATCTAATCACCATAGAAATTCAAAGAGAGAGAATGTTAAAAGGTTTTTGAAAAAAGAGAAATTGTTGATCCAATGGTAGATTCGTTGGATTACGATTTCTATTTTATTGTGTTTAATATAAATATTTGTGATATCTTATGTTTCTTTGCAAAATTTATGAATATTTAGATTAGTTTTTTTGTTGAATTCTTGAATATTAAATATAATATACATTACATAAATTAAAAATATTATTTAATATCAAAACGTGTCCTAACATGTCGAAATCTAACATTTTTTAGAATTTACCTGTCGGAGTGTCGTGTCGTATCGTGTCACGTGTCTCGTGTCGATATCAGTGCTACATAGGTGGTAGTAGTGAAAACCTCGTAAGCATGGACATGTAACTTTCTGAAAAAATTGCGTGTCAGACACGTGTCTGACACGGATACGTTCCGACACACGTCCGATATGTGGTCAACATTTGGAGACACACGGTCAACTCTCTGACACTTTTTTCCGACACGCAATCAACTTTTTCAAACACGCGGTCAACGCTCGGACACATTTTTTTAATCTAAATTTTATTTTATTAAATAAATATAAAAAATTTTCTATTATGAAATTTGACATGAGAAATTAACAAAGTAAGAAAAATTATTTATAAATATTTATGTTATGAATTTAAATATTTGATTGGTTATATGACTTATTACAGACTCTTATATGTATTAAATATAAATTATATTATATATTAAAATTTTTATTTAATATCAAAACGTATCCCAACGTGTCAAAATATGACATTTTTAGAATTAACGTATCGTGTCACTGACAAAACTAAAAGTACAGTAGAAAATGTATTAGGTGAAGTTAAATCTTATTTTAAAAGAATCAGGCTTCGTTTACCCAAAGAAAAAAATATCAGGCTTCTTTGTCAAATATAAGACATGATTGTGGCCTATTTACACTCATGGCAAAAATTAAAATAACAAATATATGATTTTAAAATGTTACAATAAAATTAAATATAATAATAATATATTATTTTTACCAACGTAAATAAGTTGTGCCATTAAGTCGACAAATTTTTTCAAATGACCTAAAATTAAATTTCTTAACCAACTAAATTTTTAATTTTTTTTTTGACCTAAGTCAAATAATGAACTCTAGACTATTCGTATGAACATATTTTCACCCGTATTTCTAGAAAAGGCTATTCCGTACCCTTCTTTCTCACTCCCTTTTCATTTTTCTTCTATTTTTGCGTAATTTCGTCGAATACGTGAACGACGACGTATTGCAGCGCCGGTGAGAGTGGCGTTTCACCGTAGTAGACAACTTTGCTTCAAGTTGCATTGAGTTGAAGCTCTCTGAGAATCACGCGTTTCAAGCTACTCAAGAGTTGCTGCAGAGAGAACACATGATCACGATTCATTTCAGTGAAAAAACACCCAAACATATTCGCTACTATTGGACTAAATTTTCTTTATCATCAAAACTGAAAACAAGAGCATTGGAATCTAGGGCTCATTATTAGGAATGGAAGACAATATGGAAGAAGAGCAACTCAGAAGCACTACCTTTCAACACTTGAAATCATACTCGTTGCAACTTCTGGACCTTTTGCGAAATCCTCAGGTTCAGAATCAGAATCATTCTTCTGTCACTGTTATCCCTGACCTCCTTCGTTTCCTTCAGAATTCTTCGCCTTCTACTTTACAACCTTTCTTCGAGTAAGCTCTTTATCTATCTATTTCTTCGCTAAATAGAATCTAAATTGTCATTTTCTATAAACACCATAGTATAAAAGCCCTAATTCTTAACAAATCCTAATCCTTTTAATGGATATAATCTACATGTCCAAAGTAACTTGAATGAAAAGAAAATAAACTAAAAAAAAAATTTTTTTTTTAAAGGCAGATATAGTAGGAGTGATATAGAGAGATGCGGATAGACTATAAAACCCTTAAATTTTTTCTGTTACACATTTAAATTTAGGACAAAGTTGACATTTTCCCTTATGAAAGCAATATGGGTGCAAATCAAAATGGCAATGGCTAATAGTTACAAGAATCAAATACATCAATGTGGTGGTTAACACAACTTCTCCAACAATGGTGATAATCAAATTACCCTAGAGATGTTTCTCTCAGACTCTCTCTAGAGATCTCTCAAATGCAAAGCATAAAACTTTTGCTCAAACAATCAAATCTCAAATATCTCAAACAATTTTCTCTCAAAATATCATCATACTCAACCTCACACATTACATGAATAAATAGGCGATATAGATGAACATGTCCAAGGGATGTGTCCCTTGAATGAAAATGGGGAAAAGAACATCTTAAAATTTGCCAAACATTGATGGAGGAACAACTTCCAACAGCATTATGACATGGAATTTCATTATTTGAATTTTGAATTTTATTGTGTTTGATGTCTACTTTACCTTCACAGTGTGATGTAATTTATTTATTTTTGTTTCAGCTATGCTTTGTTCCCATTACTTCTGCTCCTCGATGCAGCAATTCAATGCAGATGTATGCAGACAGTTGATACTGTGTCTGATGTTCCAAACACACCTTTTAAAGTGAGTGATAGGGTTGCTGAAGGTGTAGTTAATTGTTTGGAGGAACTTCTGACGAAGTGTCATTTGAATTCTGTGGATCAGGTGGGTTGATTGATTTGCCTTTGACATTTGGTCTGGATTTTATAGAAACTATGAAATATTACTCTGGGATTTTATGTACTTGCTTCTTGTTATGCAATTGAATGCATTATAACCTGCATAGTTTAGTGCGCTGGATGTGTAATGAGAACTATACTGCTTTTAACATTTGGAAAAGAGGAACAAAAGAAAAAAAATAAAATACAAATGAATCTAGGGACATGTGGAATTGAGGGTACTGGCCTGAATGCACAAAACAAAAAATTCTCGAAGTTGTTTTATTTTAACAATTGAACCTCAATCACTGACTGTCACATTATACTCCAGCAATAAGGGCCAAAATAGTAGATATAGGACTGCCCTCTAAATATTTTCTAGTGTAACAATTGAAGATGTCTTGTGGAATATTATTTGATGCAATTATACATGGTTAGCTCATGTTCATTTTGCCTCCCTTTGGTTTCCGCTCATGGTTTGTTTAGCTCATCCATTATAAATGCTTTTTGATGTAATGGGATTATATGCTGCTTTGCAAACAGTGATCTAAACTTACCTGTCCTTAATAATTTGGTGTCACAGTGAAAGTGTCTAGAGGGAAGTACCATAGGTCCATAGCCATTTAGTTTTTGAATAAATGGGGACTTGGAACAGTGCTTTGTTGAGGTTTATTTTTATTTTGCTATTATTTCACATGCTGTTTTTTGTATGTCAAAGTAAAATGCTAATGCCACGATGACTTATATATACCATGGTTTTATTTTGACTGCTATAGTTTACGTTCCCCTCTTTAGCTGTGGCAGTTTGTTTAAACTGAATTGTCTTGTTATGAAACTGAACCGTAATGTTTCTTAACAGATGGTTGTGCTACTAAAGAAGTTAACATACGGGGCTTTACTGTCGCCATCTGAAGCTTCAGAGGAGTTTCGTGAAGGAATTTTATTGTGTTTCAGGGCACTGCTTTTGAGTTTATATTCCTGTTCTGATGTGTCTTGCTCATGCAAACAAATTCCTGGTTTGCCTGCACTTTCGGATAACAATTATAATGATAGACTTACTCATAAAACTTTCAAGTATGATTCAGAACCAGAGGAATGTTTACTTGCATTTCTCCGGTCTAAAACTGCATCAGCTTCTGTTGGACACTGGTTATCGCTTCTTCTTAAAGTATGTTGATTTTGTTGTTGAATTTTCTTGGAGAAATTTCAATTCAGTTCTTTTTTATGCGTACATAATTCATTTCTTTTAAATATTGATTCTTAATTACGTTATAACCAAAATTTATTTTAATTATATGATCATATTTTGAATAGCAGAAGATAACTTCATGTAATCAAAACAGATATCTTTCTATTAAATAGACCTAAATAGAATTCTCCCTTTTTTCTTTTGTTCTCAAAAGATGGTTACCTTCATCTTATGAAAAGGCTGCAGATACCGAGGCTGCAAGGGGACAGCGAGGTTCTTCAAAACTTCGAATTGAAGCCTTCAAAACTCTGCGGGTGCTGGTTGCTAAGGTAATGTAACGAACAAGTTCTTCCAAAAGGCTGTAGCAGTTATTTATTTGTTTATTTGCAAGGAAAGAGAAATGTTTATAGAGCTGAATGGTCAATGCACCAGTACAAAGGAGGGAAAAATATCCTCTTTCAGGAAAGATGGTAAAAAGGGTTTTTTTTTTTTTTTTTTGGGGGGGGGGGGGGGGGGGGTTACTGGAAAGATATCCTCTTCAGGAAAGATGGTCAACGCTCCTACTTCTTTAATAATCAGGCTACTGCTATCAGCCTTCGATTCATCGCAAGAGGTTAAGTTTGTTAAAAAGAAATTGAAATTTGAAATTGTTGAAGTTTATTGGAGTTTTGATTTGAAGAAATGGAGGTTGTGTCAGTGGCAATTTTCTTGGATAAGTCAGCTGGTGATGGAGTGTTGTCTAAGAAGTGACAGTTTACTAAAGCTTCTCTAGTGATTTAATTTGTGGAACATTCTTCTAAAGGAAGTGATTAGCAGGAGGCTAGATTGAGATAGTTGGTGAAGAGGGGGATGCTTACCTTAGTTCCCTTTAGAGTAGCTAGTTGTAAGGAAAAAGAATTTGATTAAGCAGCAAGCGGTGGTTGTACAAGTCTATGTCTAATATGGGGAGACAATTGGAAGTTAGGAGGGCTGTTTGATTTTTAAACAAGTAAACCCCTACACTAGAGAGCTTCATTTTGAATTTTCTTAAAACTGCTGGGAGATTGTGAAACGTGATTTTATGTGGGATTTTTTTTCTAGTTCTTTCATGATGGAAATGTAGGGTCCATCATGAAATTTATGCTAGAGGTATGCAAAATATGTGCAATCGAGAATGCTTGCCCTAGACCATTGTTTATTGTTTTATATAAAAGTTATCAAATCACAATTCAAATCGTGAATTGCCAAGTAATTTTTTAATTGTCAATCGTATCAGATTGTAGGATTCAAAAAAAAGGGCCGACCCAGTTCAAATACCCATTTCGTGTGTAATAGTCTTTCCCCTGCTTTTTAGATTGTCAATCGGCCCTTCAAATTGTAGGATTCAAAGACACAATTAAAAATAGCTTGAGATATTTTATATAAATGATGTATAGTGTTCAATGTAATAGTTTTAAACTAGAAATTGACAGAAGAACTTAACCATAATTCTTACAAAACAAAATTATAAGTCATAAGTCATAGATGAGTCACATAATAAAATGACTACGTGAAGCCTATGTTTCATAAGAACGAAAATAGAGCAATGATATAACCAACTAAGGTACATATAGAGTGAGCAAGTGACTGTGTGAAGCCTTTATTTTCAAAAGAATGAAAAAGAGAAGTTGCATAGGCAAGTAGGGTGCATATAGTGAGTGAGTGAGTGACTATGTGAATCAGTGAATCCCCTGTTTCTAAAGAATGAAAATAGGTCAATGGAATAGTCAAATAGGGGGCATTCAATAGCGATCTGAAAAATGATTAAAGCAAAGCAAAAAGAAAAAAGTTAATGAATCATTGAGTCGTACTATTCGTATTGGTGACGGTGATATGGAATCGTAATGATTCATCCATATATTACACAATTCAAGGCCATCTTCAATTCATCACATGATATGAATCGTTGGCTTGCTAAATTGTATTGAATCATAAGATTCAAATTGTGAACGTAAGATTCTAATAACTATGTTTTATGCTAGTGGAATGATTACCGAATATCACTTATGAAATATAATTAAAATTGAAGGCCTGTTATATTGGGCAAAGGCCACTACCACTTTATTTCTGGACACTTTTGGAATGTGTTTTTGGAATCCGAGGGTTAGCACTCATCTGTCTTTCTCTGCTCAAAAGTGATTTTGGTATCCTTTAAGATAAAGGGAGAGCAAGAGAGAGGAGGGCCATGTCTCTTTGCGGATTTGGTGTAATTATTGATTGTATGCCAGAATTTTCATCCAGCTAGTCTTACACTTAATTGGATTGGATCTTTTCTGTGTTTATTTTTTTGGGATGGGGTGGATGGTTTATTTTTTGAACAGAGATTGGGGGATTTGTTTTGAGCTAATATATATTAATACTTTTTGTTAGCTTTAGCTTATCTTTTGGCTGTTTATATGTGGACATTTTGTCCCCTCTGTAGTTTTCTTTCATTTATGAATCCTTTTATCAAAACTGGAATTAAATCAAATGATGTGTGCTGTTTTACTTTTCAGGTTGGTTCTGCAGATGCATTGGCCTTCTTTTTACCTGGCATTGTTAGTCAATTTGCTAAAGTTTTGCATGGTGCAAAAACTATGATAAGTGGGGCTGCTGGAAGTGTGGAGTCTATTGACCAAGCAATTAGAGGTTTGGCAGAGTTTCTTATGATAGTCCTTCAGGATGATGCTAATGCACCTGCCCTGGATATTGAAGTGACTTCAAACTTTGGTTCTAACGAGTGTAAATCTGCTGACTCTCTTTTGGAGGAGCTTCGTCACTTGCCACTTAAAGATTGTGCTAAAACAAAAGATGTTGAAGATAGAAGTGCTGAGTCAGAAATAATCTGTTGTTCGCAAACTCTACTCCAAGAAGGGAAAACTGATCCGGACAGAGAGAACTTATCTTTGCATGTGAACCGAACAAAAGATTGGATGCAGAAGACGTCAGCACGTGTAAATAAGCTGTTAAGTGCAACTTTTCCACATGTATGTTCCTAGTGGATTGTTAATGACGTTAGTTTCCTTGTTTTTTTAGAGCCTTCAGAATTGTTTAGAACTTCAATGCTTTGTGTATATTTTAATAAGTAATGTAATGTTTTATGTGATATTGAATTTCAGATTTGTATTCACCCCTCACAAAAGGTGAGAAAGGGACTTGTTGATGCCATAAAAGGACTCTTATTGAAGTGCTTCTACACAATGGGGGAGAGTAGACTGATGCTATTGGTGAGCTCTGAACTGGTTAACTGGAAATAATGTTTTTTAAGTTTGAGCCATTGGTGTGTTTTCCTGTGGTATAATGAAAAGTTGCTGTGGCTTTGTAGCTTAGTGAAAACTAGCTTCCTTAGCAAGCCCTTAGTGCTGGGTTTGATCTCTCATGAGTCTCGGTACTCACAACCTTCCGATACCCTTTCCCTCACCAGCTCTTAGGGCCCTTGTAACTGAAAAATGAGAAATTTGAATTTTATATTCTTAAGGGCCTGTTTGGAGTACCTAATAAGGAAGATAGGATAGGATAACTTATCATATCCTACTTTTATCTCTTGTTTGGTGGGTCAATAGGATATGATTAGCTTATCCTATTGCCTCATTTTATCCTATCCAATACATATTTCTTATCCTATGGGAGGAGCTGAGTTAGGATTTAAAAGGATAGGATATCAATATTGGATACCTAATATATCCTGCTAAATATATTCCCACACTACCCAATATATTTATATTTATTACATTATATTTTTTTTTCTTTTCTCCTTCTACATAATCTTATCATATTACTAATAAGGTGCTCATCAAACACAGGACATGATATGGGCTTATCAGCCCCATATCATATCCTACCCTTATCCTATCATGTCCACCAAACGAACCCTAAATGTTTTAGGAAGCTACAGTGTAGGAAGCTCTGGAGAGGAGTAGGGCCCCATGTGAATCATGCTGACAGTGGAGAGGGAACCACAACTCGTGGCAGGACGGTGGAATATGCTAATGCTGAAACAAATCAGTTTGAGGAAGGGGGAGAATGGTGGAAAGGAAGAGAGAGAGAGGGGAAAGGAGTTACGGAGTGAGGAAAGGGTTGGGAATGAGAAACCAGACACTCTTGAATAGTCTGGGTTATCTGCATTTTCTTGTGCATTCTGTGTTCATTTTCATTTCAGTTTTCTATATTTTCCATATAGTTAAGACCCTGCTGATTTTGATACCACTTTGATATCAGATCAGTAGAAGGGATGTACCAGTTAAATTTCTGTTGTGTTGCTGTTGACATACATAAAACCATTAATGTAGCCTCACCCAACAGCTTAAGCTTTTGGGTTGAATTGGTTCTTTACATGGCATCTGAGCCTCGTGTCCCGAGTTCGATCCTCGCCGCCTCTCACCTTCTTCCTCTCACCTTCTGCATTGTTCAGGCGTGTTGAGATGTATAAAACCATTAATGTAGCCTCACCCAACAGCTTAAGCTTTTGGGTTGTATTGGTTCTTCACAGTTGCATTTCTTATCCGGTTCCTATCAGAATTCTAGTCTACTAAAGTGCCTGTTCGGTTCAAAAGCATGTCTATCAACTTAGAGAACAAGAGTATAATATAGCTCTTACAATTTGTCAACAAAATCAACATCAACATCACCTTCATCCCAAACTAGTTGGGATTGGTAGTCGATGAACCTAAATAAAAAGGAAGAAAAAATTGAGGGAAAATAAGATGGAATGAATAAATAAATAAATAAATACATAAATAAATATAGGACATCAGGTAAGCATGCTTAAAAAGCCGGCCCTTCAATAAATAAATAAATAAATACATAAATAAATATAGGAATAAGGATAAAAAGGGTCGCCTGGAACATAGGAAATAACGGGTCTGCTCCTACACAATCCTAATAGATGATAGAGGCAGTCCTCTATAATAAATTGAACAGTAGAATGTTGGAGCAATTGTTTCTAGAGAAATTATGAAGTTTATATAGAATAGATCTTTTAGTGTCTCATGATTGACAAAGAAGGGAAAAGATGACATTTTTTATCTTTGTTGTTTTCTATTTTGTAGTTTTGTTAAGGGAGATTCCTCATCCTCCCTTTTCTTTGTAATTTTTTACCTTCATCTTAATAAAGTTCTTCTTTTATCTGAAAAATGACCGGCAAATAATGGAAAAGATCGTCAAAGGCTTAGGAATTGATCAAGTGAGCACATTTACTGGAGGATAATTATTAATATGGTTGGCATTTGTTTGGAAAAGTTGATCTAGTTTCAAGTTTTGCGCTGGATGAACCAATGGTTTTCTTTCTAATAGATAACTTCCTATTATTGGAGTCTATGTGAGGATAAATAAAGGGGACAATAGTAGAACGGAGAGTTGCAATAGAATGGAACACACATGGGGGATTTTCTTGTAACTGCCTAGACATGTGGCAGTAGGAGAGAGATATGTGGGTTGATTCTGTTAGGAGAGTGGGATGAATGTCAGAGAGGAGGCTTGGGAGAGATAGATAGAATTAATAGAGCTATTGGGCGGGGTTGGCCGTTCCCATGGCTGGGAATCTCTTGCAGTCTCTCTATTATGTAATTTTCATTTCTGTTTCTCCTTGTTTTGAAAGAATTCCAGAATTCTCTTTTGGGGGAAGGAGCTAGTCTCCCATTTCTCTATCAGTAAAACTCAATCACTATCACTCAAGTATCAAATTAATACAAAGAATTGGAAAAAGGAAAAAAAGATAAATGTCTTATCATATTTCCTATAGCCTACTATTGATGCCTGAGATGTATTTGTAACGGACATTTTTTCCCCACACTTCTAGCCAGGTAATAAAGTGCTTTGCGATTCAAAATTGAAGAGTTATTTCTATTCAAACCATTTGTTGTTTTTGCCAATAGCTGTCTATTGTGTGGTATGCGGATGATCTAAGATAATTTGTCATATGAGATCAGGAGGGGAAGAGAAAGATGAGATGTATCGGAGATATTATGTACATATACATTGCTCTTGTGATGATTATGCTAGCTGTAATGTTGTATCATACATCCGCATGTACAAGATTATTCCTTCTAGTTAGTTTCAGAGCTTGTTAGATCTGTTAGCTAGTGAGGACTCATCTCAGAGTGAGGTTTCTGCTCTTCATATAGAGCTCTGTTTAATACATCTTCATTCAATCAATTCATTCCTGAATTACTCAGATTATCATGGCCTTTATTTCAGAATTCTCTCTCTCTCACTTTCTCACATTTTCTCACCACTTTCTATAAGATGTGATATGCTATAATTGGTTAGTGATCTAATGTCTAAACCTTAGAATCATGTTGAAATATTTATGTGTTCATGTTGAGATAGAGAGGAAAGAGAATCATAAACTGATGTTAGAGAAGTATATAAACCATTGATGGGCCTTCACTTATCAGCTAAACTTTTGGGTTGAATTGGTTTTTTACACGGTATCAGAGTTTCGGTGTACCGAGTTCGATCATATCTGCCCTCCACTTTCTTTCTAGTGGAATTTCTTTCTAGTGGAATTTCTTTCTTAGCACAGGTAAGTAGACTTGTGCATTATCCACCCTTCATGTCCAGTGGGCTCTCGTGTGAGAGGGCGTGTTAGAGAAGTATATAAACCATTTATGGGCTTTCACTTATCAGTTTAAGCTTTTGGGTTGAATTGGTTCTTTACAGCTGAAAACCTGTAAATGCACACTGCGGACAACTGAATTATATTAATGTAATAATGAATAGAGAGTTCCTAATTCTCCTTATTAATTCTTTTTATTTTATTTTTATTTAGGTTTGGTTTTAGAGTACATTTATCCTCTGTCGTGTATTCTCTTGTTAATTGCTTTTTTTTTTCCTAATTCATTTTGCTAATGATTCAGGAGTCCTTATGTGCTTTGGCCGTTGATGAATCTGATGATGTGTCTTCAACTGCACAAGATTTCCTTGAGTATTTGTTCTCACAGAATTGGAAACCTGTTATAGAACGTGATGCTGCTGAGATATTTATCAGGTTCATCTTTTTATTTGTACACAAATGACTTATTGAGGATGGTTTTCCCTTTATCTCTTTCCTTGATCAGAAATATTACCTCTTTCAAATTCAGGCACCTTGAAAAGCTTCCCAAAGTGGTGCTTGGCAATGAGGAGTCACTTGCGGTGTTACACACTCAGCGGTTACTAACAATAATATTTTATTCTGGTCCTCGTCTACTGGTGGATCATCTTCAGTCTCCTGTATGTACTTCTGTAATAATTTCACATGTTCTTGATATAAATTTCTGTTTCCTTAGATAATCATATTTGGTATGGAATAATGGAAGAAACTAATCAGTCTTATTTCGTATAAATTGGATTATATTGTAAGTTCGAATTGAAAGAAAAGATAACACCAATTGCATTTCAATGACATGACGTCTCCTATATTGTCCGGAGATATATGATTGTTATTTTAGAACATCTAAAAATATCTCATAATATCATTATTGTACCACAGAATATTTGAGTATCTCCTAGGAATGGTTTCCTAATTTCATTATTTTTCATAATCTTTAATTATGATTAGGTGTCAAATATTTGTATACATAGGATTAGTACTTTGTCTTTTGTATCACATCACTATACACGAGAATATCATTCTTGGTCTCTTTTATTTCCTTTTTCCTCCTTTCTTACCTAAATTCTGTAAATTCAACATTGTATCAGATTGGTTCTGTCCTCCATAATCTGTCTTGTCACTATTTTGCTATCTGAGTTCCCTAAAATTTAGAACTATTTTGTGTGGAATATTCTATTTCTCACTCCAATTTTCTCTGCTGTCTGTGACTTTCAGTAGCGGTTCACCTTTTATCTGTGGGCTTTTCACCAAACAGCCATTGCCATTATAGGATAGGATAGGATAGGATAGTGAGGCCTAAACTTATCATATCCTACCTTTATCTGTTTAGCTAGTGAGGCCTGTTTGGAGCACCTGATAAAAAAGAAAGGATAGGATAACTTATCATATCCTACTTTTATCTCTTGTTTGGTGGGTCAATAGGATATGATTAGCTTATCCTATTGTCTCATTTTATCCTATCCAATACATGATTTCTTATCTTATGGGGGGAGCTGATGGAACCTAATATTATTAATAAGAAATTGCAGAAAATATAAGTGGAGGCAAGCTCCTTACAAAGATAAATTGCAGAAAAATAAACCAAGAAAGCCTCAACTCCCCCTTAAACCAAATACCTAGGCTCAAGAGTTCCCTAGAGGTTTCCCATTTCCCCACTAACCACTTCTGAATACATGCATAATGAAAATATCACCCTAAACTTCTATTTATACTAATTCTAAAATACTAATGGGCTTGGATTATTTATTATAGGCCCATCAATACTCCCCCTTCAAAATTCACCTTGTCCTCAAGGTGAAGAAAGAGGATAGGTAAAGTGATATAAATTTCCACCTGGGTCCCATATTTTGAAGCCTCTTGAGCCTGTTCCCTCCTTGACTGATTGAAACAACTCAGTGAATCTAGAAGGCAGTGTGGGCTGATCTTCCTCTTTAAGTGAGCCACAACTTAATTCCCCATGTCTATGATTTGGACCCAAATTGTGTGAAATTCCCCCCACACTATTGGACCCTAGTTGAAAGTTAGTAGCCCATGAGTTAAGGCCCAACCCATTACCTTTGTCCACACTTGTTGCCTTTTTTTGATTAATGAACCTGTTTGTTAGTACTGGTTGGATATAATAGTCCCCTCCTCCCCTACTGGACCTTGGCCCATTTTGACCCAAACCCATACCCATGTTCTTTGAAACGTCCCTTCCATCTAAGGGCCACACCAGAAACTTCCATTCTTTCACTATCCTCGTGGGCAGCAAACAGTCCTTCCACCTCTGTGCATGGGTACTCCTTCGATCCAGATCTGTCCAGGAAAAGAGGCGCAACTCAGCCTTCATGTTCACCCTTCCTCCATCTTCTTCCTCTGTTCTTTCTTCCACTTTTGTTGCTTTTTCTTTTATTTTTTCTTCGTTTCCGTCGACTTTATTTACCCTGTCCGTTGCGATTTCCGCCTCTACGCCAGTTTCTCCTTCTTCTTTTTCTTTGTGTTGTCCCTGGTAAAGCTTGTCCGGCCAGCAGAACATCTTCATTTGTGGTCGTCTCCGGTGCGCAGCAAAACCGATGGCCGGAACTCCTTGTGCCGCCTCCCCTGCTTCCGTTCGTGGTTGTTGCCACTGTTCGCGCGCAGTCTCCCTGCTGGTCGCAGATCTGTTTGCGCGTCCTCTCCTTGTGCTAGATCTGACTTCAATTTCTTCAACCTCTACCTCTTGCTTTTCTTCATCTTCTTGCGCTCCTCCTTCCTTTTCGTCTAGCACTTTTTCTTTAAATTCTTCAGCCTCTTCGATCTCTTCTTTTTTACGTTCTTCGATTTCTTTTTCTTTTTCTTTTCTTTGGTCTTTATTCACCTTGTCCGCTGCACTTTCAGCGGCTTCGTAAGTTTCTTTTTGTTCTCTTTTTTTTCTCCTTCTGCCTCTTTTTTTTCTTTTTTGATTGCTTCTTTGTTTTCTTCTGTGTTTACCTTTTTTGCCTCTTCTTTCACATTTTTTTCTTCTTTTTCCTCCCTTTTTTCTGGATTATTTGAGACTTCAACTTCATCTACTATATAGATCTCAGGTATATACCTCTTTATAAATGCTCTATCAAAGCTCTGCCTGCTTACATGGGGACTGAGCACACTCCATTGTTTGTACCTGTTGAGAGCACAATCTCTCAACCCCTTCACAGCCTCTTTCAACATATCAGCTTCTGGAATTTGGTTTGCTTGAAAATGTTGTTCAAGCCCGAGCAACCATCCCCAAGCTTTCATTCCATTTTCGTCTCCGTAAAATTCTGGAACCATTGTATCAGATCTGGATCTGTTGCTCGATATTATTTTTTTTTTATTTTTTTTAGATCTGGACCAGAAAGCACCTCCGGGATCGAAGATGCTCTGATACCAATTGATGGAACCTAATATTATTAATAAGAAATTGCAGAAAATATAAGTGGAGACAAGCTCCTTACAAAGATAAATTGCAGAAAAATAAACCAAGAAAGCCTCAACTCCCCCTCAAACCAAATACCTAGGCTCAAGAGTTCCCTAGAGGTTTCCCATTTCCCCACTAACCACTTCTGAATACATGCATAATGAAAATATCACCCTAAACTTCTATTTATACTAATTCTAAAATACTAATGGGCTTGGATTATTTATTATAGGCCCATCAGGAGCTGAGTTAGGATTCAACGGGATAGGATACCAATATTTAATACCCAATATATTCTCACGCTACCCAATATATCCCCACGCTACCCAATATATTTGTATTTATTGCATTATATTTTGTTTTTTGTTTTTCTTTTCTCCTTCTACATAATCTTATCAGATTGCTAATCAGGTACTCATCAAACACAGGACATGATATCGGTTTATCAGCCCCATATCATATCATATCCTACCCTTATCAGCCCCATATCATATCCTACTCTTATCTTATCCTGTGCACCAAACGAGCCCTATATTAATAATTATTGTTGTGACAGTGGTACCCCTATCGGAATGCTCAGTTTGGGTGTGTTACCTATTGACTCTTTGAGCTAGGCTAGTGCTGATGATAGTAGCAGGAGAATATGGAGATTATTATATATATATATATATATATTTTGATAACAGGAGATTATTATCTTTAAGCCTTTCCCACAGTGGCTTTGTTATGCTTTTCATTGCTTCATGCATATTTGATATATAAGTTTAGATTTCATGTCTTGCCATAAGTTTTCTTTCTCCATGGAGGCTATACAGTTCTATTGAATGTTGTGATGAGCATTTCAAGAATTCTATTCATTTTGTACAATATCTTTTAATCATGTATTGTCGCAAAATCGTCCTTTTCATATAAAATTGCTGAACAAATTTTGAATCGAAAAAAAATATCTCAAGGATAGTGTTTGCAACAAAAGCTTGCATCTGTCAAGGCAATTTCTCATATGAAGCATAGTGACTATTTGAGTGCTTAGTGCAAGTAGATAACTCCCTCACAGCCCTAGACACTTTGGGTGCGCATGACAACCATTATGTTCCCTCTGAAAAGAAACAATTCTTTTCTATTTCTATGCCCTGTAACAGTTTTTTAGAAAAAAATTGTGTTTGATAACATGTTCTATTTTTATTCCGAAAATGAGAATTGCGTTTGATAACACAACAAATAATATAATAAAAAATAATTCCTATTAAGCATAATTATTTTTCGAATCATCACTTTTCTTTTCATATGGTGTGGTGCTGGTGGCGGCGACGAAGGTGGTGATGGCGTGGTGGTGGTAATGGTGGTGGTGGCGGTGATGGTAATGGTGGTGGTTGTGGTGACGGCAGTAACTGCGACGATGGTGGTGGAGGCAGTGGCTGCGACGACGATGATGATGGTGCGGTGGTGATGAGATGGTGGTGTGGTGACGACAGTGGCTGCGATGATGGCGGTGGTGGTTGGTGACGGTGGTGATGGCGTGGTGGTGTGGTGACAGCAGTGGTTGCGGCGGTGGTTGGTGATAGTGGTGGCAGTGACAGTGGTGGTGATGAGAGTGGCTATGGCGACGGTAGTGGTTGTGGTGGTGGCATCGTGGTGGTGGTAGTGGTTGCAAATTGCAATGGCGTTGTGATGGTAGTGGCGGTGGAGGTGACAGTGGTGGTGGTGGTGACGATGATGGTAGTAGTGGTGGTGACGGTGACGGTGGCATGTGGTAGTGATGGGGGGAGGTGATGGCATCATGGTGGTGGTAGTGATGGTGACGACGATGTTGGTGGTATGATGGCGGCAGCTACGATGATGGTGGTGGTGGTGGTCGTGTCAGGGTGATGGTGGTGGTGGTGATGACTGCACTGGTGGACGGCGGCGACGATGGTGGCGGTGAACATGTCAGGATGGTGGTGGTAATCCTGGTAGTGGTGGGGAGTGATTGAGAGAGACAAGTGTTTATCATTTTTTGCCCGGGAACAAAAAACCTGAATTTTTTTTTTTTTTTTTTCTGTTTCCCAGCACAAAAATTAAATCGGTTTATCCCGGGAACAAAAAAATAAACCAGTTTTACCAAATGAGTTTTCTATCCATTTATGTTCTGAAAACAGAAATAAAAAAAAAATGATTTCGGGAAGGTTGTCTTGCACACCTTTCTTCTGACAAGAACGTTACCTGGATTGTTGATTCCAGAGCCTCACAACATATGACCGGTAATGCTTTACTTTTCTCCAATCTACATGAAAAATGCAAAAAAGAAAATTGTAAAAAGTTGCGGATGGTAATATTGTAGAAGTAACAAGAGTTGGAATGGCAACTATTTCCAAAAACCTAGTCCAGAAAGATATTTTGTTCGAGAATTGTCATGTAATCTAATTTCTATTGGGCAACTCACCCAGGTTTCTCTATGTGCTGCTATGTTGACCCTTATAGTTGTTTCTTCCAGGATTTGGTCTTTAGAGAGGATGATTGGCATTAGCAAAATCAAGGAGCAAGATGAATGTTGCAAAGGTTGATGACTCTAGTTGGTAGCAACCAAGATATAATGTTATGGCGCTATAGACTAAGTCATCCGAATTTCGATTATATGAGTGGTGTCTAATTTCCAAGCATGTCAAATCCATCCAATGGCATACCAACCCTCAAGCATTTACCCTGATCCATAGTGATGTATAGGGCCTATTCAATGTCAAATACATCAATGATACACGACGGTGTCTAGCTTTTATTAATGATCACACTCATCTCAGTTGGATTTACTTGTTGCACTCAAAATCTGAGGTAACCAACTTATTCATGCAATTTCATTCCATGGTCGAAAATAAATTCCAAACCCAAATTCAAATCCTTTGATTTGATAATGCATATGATTACTTTAATTTAGACCTCATCTCCTACCTTCTCCAACATGGCATAATTCACCAAAGTTCTTTTGTTAATACTCCTTAACAAAATGACACTGCAGAAAGAAAGAATGACCATCTCCTTGGGGTAGGCCGCTCACTACTTTTCACCTCCTACACACCAAAACATTATTGGGGCGAAGCTATGCCCACCAAATAAATCGCATGCCATCTTGCACCAACCTTCGAGTCCCCGCACCAGAAACTAGAAATTTCTCCTAATGGTATTAGAGCCTCTGTGACCAAGTGGTCATTAGTTCAATCATCATTACCCCCATTCTATTAATAAATAATTACATGTTGTGGAGTTACCAAGCACAGATAGGTGGGTTTGAGGGGGCGTGTTAGAGAAATATAATATAAAACTATTAATATTGCCTTCAACTAACAGCTTAAACTTTTATGTTGAAATGATTCTTTATAACAACAATATAGCATTAAGGGGGAAAATTTAGATGTTGCACTCTTGTCCGGTTGAATTGTCCCAGCTGTTGGCTGACTCCATCGGATCGTCCCAATTGTTGCCTGGCCTCGTAGGACTTTGTCCAAGATGTGCTTTGGTTGGGTCTCCTTAGTTTTCGTGTGGCTGAAGCTTGCAAATGTTGTTTTTGATGAATTTGGAGAAATTTTAGCTATTCTAGTGTATACTTGCTTGCCTAAACTTTTCAAGTGATGGTCATTCCAACGAAGTCTCTTCTTCCTTGGTTACGCAATATTTCAACCGACTTTTCATACTGATGGTCATTCTATCCAACATTTCCAGCACTCCTGAGTTGACTTTGCAACCATATTTTTGTGGAGCCCAAATATATTATTTTGTTAATTTTTCATTTGTAAGGGTTTATCTTTAACAAGCTTAAAGCTTAGTAAGTCTTAGCTTGAGTGAGTATTGAAAGTATTGAAAATAGGGTATCAAGAAGTTCCACATTGTTATGTTAGTCTTATGTAATGGTTATAGTTTCTCTATATAATAGAGCCTCCATTATCCTATTGTATAATTGATTTAAAACATTTCCTTTCTTTTCCATCTTATTCAACACTATGTATAATTGCTTGCCAGAAATTTCTGCTGATGATAATTCTGTCGGAGTATATTCTTCCTTGGTCATGCAACATTTCAACTAGATCTTCGGGTTGATGGTCATTCCAACCAGCTTGTTGAATTGTCTTTCTAGTAATGCTTATCTCTCTGACATCTCGGCATCCTTGAGTTGCCTTTCCAGCCATATTTTGCGGAGCCAAGAATAATATCATTTGGTTATTTTTCATCTTTAAGGAGGTCATTTGTAACAAGTTTAAAACTTAATAAGCTTTAGCTTGAGGCGATTGTTATGAAAAATATCTCATAATAACATGAATGTATTCTAGAGTATCCTATATGATCTCTTAGTAATAATTTCCTTATTTCTTTATATTTCATGATTTATTTTCCTTATATAATTATGATTTGGAATCTAATATTAGTATAAACAGGAATTAGTACTTTGTAGCTTGTATTGCATCATAACATATCAGGTCATTACAAATTTCATATTATTCGTTCTTTATTTTCTCTTTTCTTTCTTTCATGTTTAAATCTCTATAATTTCAACAAGATGCGTTAACTTAACTTTAGTAAGGGTAAGTCTCCCGGTGCCGGTGTGTCCATTTAGTATGAAAAGTTAGGATCTGTTGTATAATGATGCAGACCAACCAATTTACAAGCTAAAACATAATTACTCAAGAACTCAGATCTGAATATTCCTCATTCATATATTTCATAGCAACATTTACAAATAGAAACGTCCTAACAGTAAGGTTGTAAGGTGAAAGAAATTACAGAACCCAAATAAAAATAACAATGCAATAAAGGTAAAGATAATATGGAACACATATGAGAGGTTCCACTCTCTCCCAATCCCCAAAGGGCCCAAGTTTCTTCAGATTTCCCAGATATCTCCTACAAGCACCCCTTCCTCTATATTTAAACCAATTCCTCCGTAACTAACTTGCTCTCCCATGCTTCCATTCTGTTTTGCTGAGTCAGCTATATTGCTTTCCCTAAATTGCCCTCGGGGTGGTATCGTATCAATACTCCACCCCTTTTAAGCACCTTGTCCTCAAGGTGCAGTTCAACCCATAAAAACCCTCCTCCTGGATCCCACTGTTTGAATTGTGAGACCCTACATATGCACCAAGCTTGGCGATTTCCACCGGGATCCCATGCCTGTTCTTCAATCCTATCCCATTCGTTTGTAACTTTTGCAAGATGGTGCTTAGCAACTCTTAAATATTCTTTCATGCCCTCCCATCTTTGTAGCATTTCCTCATGTTTTCTCTCCTCAAGCCAATCTTCCAGCAACTGATCAACCTTCATTTTCAAATCTTGAACATGCTTCTCATATAATTCCAAATTAGTATGCTTAAAACTATTAGAAATATCCTCATTTAAAGAACCAACAACAACAGATCGTGTTTTGCAATAGCATGGCAACATCACATAATTTGTGTGTGTACGGAAACTTGTACCTGGAATTTTAAAAAATACTACAGTTTCGCTTCTTCCAAATTGTATATTGCCTCTAAACTCAATCGAGTTCGTAAATGCCTTAGAAGTGTACCCATAGTTGAAAATCATTGCCTTACCTTCGTGGTCTCCATATTCTTGAGTACCCATAGTTGTACGACCAAAGAAGTCCTTTGACAGATAGCAATTGATGGGTATTAGGTGTTGGGCCTGACCTCTTGAGTTATAAAAAGAAGAGCCCAACCTTTGCAATTTTTCATTTTCTTTCATCTCAAATACCCATTTTTGTTTCTTCCTTATTTGGGCTTGGCCCTCTAGGTCAAAAAATTGACCCAAGGTATGGAATTTCCTCATTAAGCTGGCTCCTTCCTCCTTGTAGCCGCTACTTTTGATTTGAGGTGGTGCAACATTTTTTTTCCACCTGCATCTCAATCACAGGGATGCCATCAGCTGTCATGCAAGCGTATGGGTTCGATGGTCCTAATGATGGAGGCTTGGTCGGTCTCTTCGAATTCCAGCTCTTCATGGCCCTTACAAGCTTTTCTTCTCTCATTATTTTTTTCTGCTCCTCTACCACGTGGCATGGTGAACGGTTGCCATCTACCATCACCCTCTCCATTTGGATTTTCATTTTCTTCTTGGCTTCCATATCCTTAACGCCAATCATTTCTGTTTTGTTTTGTACTTCCAAACAGTCTTCAATCTTACGTACTCCTCCTTCTTCTTCCTCTTCGTCTTTGACTATTAACACTTGCAGACGATCTCGGAGCTCCGCCTGTGAGAGCCATCGAGTGTTGCGCGCTGATGTGTGACCACTGTCGTAGGCTTGATTAACGGTGTTTGTCGCTGCCGCCTTTGAATTATCTTTGTTTGCAACCCTAACATTATAGGAACTAGCACTTTTAGTCTTAAGTGAATTGGGCTGCGTATATGTCCTTGGGTTGAAAGAGCCCAAAACCGAAAACCCCAAAATTTTACTCTCATATGGGCTGTTGCTACTAGTTGGGCCTGAACCCCTCTGTTGAGCCCACTCGTCCCATCCTTCCCTACTGCACTCAGCCCTTCCTCCATCCTCACGTTCCTCTTCTCTATCTTCAAGGAGAATTTGATCATCTCCGACAAACTGATAGCAGGGTGCATCATCAACTCTTCGCGGATGCTACTATTAATGCCTTTGAGCCAAGCCTTTTTAAGTAGCTCCTCGTCCTCAAATCGTAGATCTCCGATCACCTTCTCGAACTCGCGTTTGAACTCAGCTATCGTTCCGCTCTGTTTAAGCGAGTATAAAACTTTATAAGGATCGTCTAATGCCTCTTGTTGAGATCCACTATGAATTTCCTCCTTGTCCACCTTGTTTTGCTCCACCACAAGCTCCCTCTGCATTTCCATTTCTGGATTAGAACGTAGTCGTTCTGTTTCTTTGGTTCCACCTCGTTTTCTGTCCGGTTGTCTTCTGTGTGACTGATGCTTGGTCTTCTGAAGAAGTTCATCAAGAAGCTTAATTATCTTCTTATGGTTTTCCTCCACTTGACTCTCCCTTTTCTTCCATTCTTGAAATCTATATTCCAGTTGCATCTCGCTATTCCTCCAATTTTCAGATCTGTTTTCCATCTTTTATTATTATTATTTTTTTTTTATTGGTGTGGTTCAAAGCTACCGGATCGGATAGCTCTGATACCAATTGATGCAGACCAACCAATTTACAAGCTAAAACAGAATTACTCAAGAACTCAGATCTGAATATTCCTCATTCATATATTTCATAGCAACATTTACAAATAGAAACGTCCTAACAGTAAGGTTGTAAGGTGAAAGAAATTACAGAACCCAAATAAAAATAACAATGCAATAAAGGTAAAGATAATATGGAACACATATGAGAGGTTCCACTCTCTCCCAATCCCCAAAGGGCCCAAGTTTCTTTAGATTTCCCAGATATCTCCTACAATTCCTCTATATTTAAACCAATTCCTCCGTAACTAACTTGCTCTCCCATGCTTCCATTCTGTTTTGCTGAGTCAGCTATATTGCTTTCCCTAAATTGCCCTTGTGGTGGTATCGTATCATATAACTAGTAAAAGCCCAGCCTAATAATGCTCAATACATACTAAGATGATATGTCTTTGACACTCCTTCCTTAAACTAGAGAATAGATAAAGTGAAACTCCCATGCATAAAGGTTCTCGCCTCCCGGACTTTGCTAGGGTAGGGGGAGGGCAGATTGTACACAATTTTACCTTTGCATTTTTGCAAGGCAGCTGTTTCCCAGATTCGGTCACAAGGAAGCAACCTTACCATTTGCCCCATGGCTTGCTCTCAAACTAGAGCATAGATATTAATGATATATAGTCACATGTTCATTGTTTAATTCAAGTTGTCTAGGTTGTATCCTATCAATTATTGCTTCTCACACTCTCAGTAAAGCACAGGGTAGATGTAGCATGTCTCTTTTATGTTTAAATTTTATACATATTGAGTTCTAGTAACAGTGAACTCGTTTCCCATTTCCTTTCATGGACATCACTTCTTATGCTTGAAAATGATTAGGTAGGAGCTGCTAGATTCCTGGATGTCTTTTCTGCATGTCTAAGCCATAATTCAGTGTTCTCTGGTTTTCTTGGCAAAATCACTTCAACAAGTCGATCATCAACACAGGGATACCTTCCCTCCATTGCCGAGTTGAAATCTGGATCTAATTTCTTCAGTCATGGCCTTCCTCTTATAAATTCTGTTCAATGCAAAGCCCCTAAGCGCAGCCTTATTGAGGAAAAAAGTATACAAGAACCTGTGAAAACTGCACATAAGCAGTATGAGCTTCCTCGTATGCCACCTTGGTTTGGTTATGTTGGTAGTACTAAGCTATACCAGCCTCTTGCAAGGATTCTCCGAATTGCAGGTTTATCTTTAGTAGCAGGTGATTTCAAATTCAATGTTCTCTTTCTTGTAGCTCTGAGAGGTTGTCTTTTACCTGTATTAACTCGTTACCTTTGTTCATCATTGCTAGATTGTAGAAATGAAGGGCTTCTGTGCCATGTGACCGAGATCCTACTTGGTTACTTCCGTAAATTGGTCTCGGAGCTCCGTTTAAAAGAATACAACAATGAAAGCTGGCAGTCTTGGTATGACAGGACTGGTTCTGGACAGTTATTGCGGCAAGCAAGTACAACTGCATGCATGCTAAATGAGATGATATTTGGTCTATCAGATCAAGCAGTTAATGATTTTGCTAGAATATTTCATAGGTCTGCCATAAGAAGAGTTCAGGTTCAGTCTTGCAAACTTGAATCTTTCTGGAAGATGCCAAAGGATAAAGGTTTAAGGAGTCATTTAGTTGATTGCATTGGTGGGATCTTACATGAATATTTATCTGCTGAGGTGTGGAATGTTCCAGTTGAGCGCAGAATTGCTGACTTGCAGCATAATGATGTAGTTGAAGATATTAGTCTATACTTTTTCCAAGATGCCACAATGCTACATGAGGAAAGGCACTATTTCCATAGGCTGACATGACTGTTTATTCTCGGCAATTTGGTGTCTATTTTTACTTTTATCTCTAAAGCAGATTGATTTAACCTCAACAATGGCTTCTTTCTTCTGATTACAGGTTATTATTGATGGAGTAGGAATCTTTAATCTGTGCCTTGGAAGAGATTTTGTTTCAAGTGGATTTCTTCATTCTTCTCTTTATTTATTGCTGGAGAATCTCAGTTACTCAAATTACCAAGTTAGAAATGCTGCAGATTCTGTCTTGCATATTATTTCCACCACATCTGGCTATCGAACGGTAGTTTGTTATTCATGATACTGATTTATTTCCTAATTTTTTTTGCTTTTATGACTGCTGACTACTATCATACATTAATTAATAGGTTGGAGAGTTAGTTTTGGAAAATGCAGACTATGTGATTGATTCAATATGTCGACAATTACGTCATTTGGACCTTAATCATCATGTGCCAAATGTGCTAGCATCCATACTTTCCTACGTTGGAGTGGCTCACAAGATATTGCCTCTACTGGAGGAACCGGTATGACCATGTCCTCTTAATGTTGTTATGAGGCAACTGGCTTCCTCAATTTTAGGTGTTGTGATAATTCTTCTTTTAATGGCATTTAGTAGGTTTTGATGCATGTGCCAGGTATCTGATATTTTCTCCTTGTTCAAATACCAAAGAAAGGGGGATTACCTTAATAATGCTCAATTTGTATTGGGAATTGTCTGTTTATAGTTGCATTTATTTGGTCTTTCTCTAAGCTCTATTTGCCTTGGATTATAAATTACTTTGCGTTGTTCCTTGCCTATGTACAAAGTAAAGAATCATGTTACAACATGCTTAGACTTTATTGGTTAAAATCTTATGGTCTAATGATGTGCAATTGAGCAGATGCGCTGTGTGTCAATGGATCTCGAAATACTGGGTAGACATCAACATCCTGATTTAACTATTCCGTTCTTAAAGGTCTGTCGCAAGCTACCCCTTTCCTTCTGTGTGTTTGTGTGTGTGCACTTCTTTCCCCTTAATCTAAATTGTGTCCTCAGTTCCTTAGTTTGTAGATTTTATTTAGATACCTACCTCATTCACCACCCCTTTCCTCTATGGTTGGTTCGGTCCTTTTTGAAAATATCTTTTAGGAACTACAATTTACAATTTTAGGGGTATATCCTACATGCCTTGGTTACAGTAGTAAATTGTCTTGACATAGGGTCTGTTTGATTGTGTTTTGGTTTTTTTGTTCTTAAAACTGTTTTGTAGAATAATTATGGAAACGGTTGTTTTCTGTGTTTTTTTTGTTTTGAAAGTTAAAAACCAAAATAGAAAACAAAAACAACTCAGACATGTTCTCTAAATTTGATTCTAAAAAAAAAAAAAAAAACAGTTACAGTTTTTAAAACTCTTTTTAACAAAACAGGCTTACCAAACAAGTTTTTTTGTTTTTTTTGGTCTGAAAACTAGAAAACTGTTTTTAAAAACGGGAATCAAACAGAGCCTATTGTCTTCCATCTCATTATGATGTGGTATGAAATTTCCCTTTTTGGGCTTTCTAGTCTTGGAAATTCTTAAGGAATTAGGAAAGCTCTTCCTAGTTGGAGTAGGATTACTTCAAACCAAAATAGGAATTCTTGTTCCTGTAGAATTTAGGTAAATCTGATCTATTGCATATAGATTTTTATGCACATGCAATTTTGCTTTGATTCAGATTATTATTATTGGTGTTTGGTTTTTGTTGAAATTATAGGGTTTAGGTAAAGAAGGAAAAAAAAAAAGACGACTGTAAATAATAGTATGGTGAATATATGTTTGATAAGTGTAATGTCATACAATACCTTAACCTAGACTCCTATTTATACTATTATGTCAATCTCTAGTGTTACTAACAGTAAGCATAGGGGGTACGTAAGACAAGCCCACCAACACTAAGACAAATAACCCTATGACAGTTTTTAATCAAGCTATTTCCTCTGTCTCTTTGTATATTCTTCCTCTTCGTCTGGCAATAGAAAATCCTCTAATACTGTCAATGAAACCAGATTTAGCACAGCTCTTTCAAAATATTTACAACTCAACATATTTACCAATTTTGTGCTTTAAAAAGTGCTATGGCTTGTAATTCATTTCCATTTCTTTAGCATGCATCTTTGGATATGTTAAGTATTAAAAAAATGGGTTTGATGTTTGTCCTTTTAAAGGACATAAATGTGTGTCTTTTTAAGTGAGAGAAAGACACAAGTAATGGAAATCTATAGGAGAGAGAAAATGAGTATTTTTTTTTAATTTAAATTTTAAATAAAAAAACATTAGTTTGTGTCTTTCTCTCACTTAAAATGACACAACTATATGTCCTTTATAATGATAAACATTTTTCCCAAAAAAAATATACTTGATTCTAATACCAGTAGGTGTCTGTAAATTGGTTAATTTCAGGCAGTAGCAGAAGTTGCAAAGGCATCAAAACGTGAAGCTTGCCTGTTGGCCCCCCAGGCAGAGTCATTTGCCATAGATGTCAGATCTATAATCTCCAATGCAGAAGAAACAACACAAGGTTCAGAATCACAATCCATTTTTTAAGATTGTTGTTTTTTATAATTTTCTTAGAAACTTGACATTGAATCTTGCATTGTTGACTTGAATACAAAATGCTTCCTTCTATTAGTAGCAGTCTCTAGCAGAGGTCACCTTTGGGTCCCTTCAATTTTATGTAGTGATCAGCTTCCTTCTCCCATGTTGGCTTCCCAAACCAACGTAGCTTTTAAGGTGTATGAGTACACCATGCAGCTCATGACCCCAAAATTATATGCTTCCTGCTTCAAAATGTGACTGATTATTAGTTTGATATTTGGTTAGGTGCAGTGCAGATTGGATTTTCCTTATGCTGTATATATATTTTAAGATTTGCTTCCCTTGTGGAATTTGGATATTAAAGTTTTTATCCCTTGACAATAAGAGAATGCCTTCAATTGGACTCTAGATTTTGGAAGTAAGTTCCATGATCCATCACAAGAATTAGAAGTGGCTGAGACTGCAGCTTCCACACGGAGTCTACAAACATTTGTATTTTTATTAATGTAAATTTGCATGAGAAAAATTCAAATTTATTGCAATGAAACAAGTGTTCTTTAACATGCTTCATGGATTGTAATTCCAAGCTACCGCCCTAAAATATTGAACCCGAGCTACCACCTCTATGCTCTTCCAACCGCTCTACTTGGCATTTCATTTTCATCCCTAAAACCACACAACTAGCAGAAGCGTATTTGGTCTACTGTTTTTATCTGCCTCTACAATTGTTCTCGCAACTTGTCTTCAATATTGCCATAAGCAATCATGCCCCCACAAAGTTATGCAACACAAACATGCATGTGCCTCTGGATGAGGTCTCTCCCCAGCACACCATGATGTCTTGTCCCCTCAATTCTTCATCCCTAGAAGATAAAGCGAGGTTTATCCCCTGGTCGCCTCCATTTGAAGAAGTCTGTTTCCCCACAAGTCACTAGCCACCAGTCATCACCTGCTCAAGTTTGTCCTAGTCATTATCATGGGAAGGATCATCGTGTCTTTTATGAGGTCTTGTGTGCTCTGGTGCACCAAGAAATGTAACGCCCCTGCTATTCTCACCATATGGTCATTGCTGTTAAGTTTGTCTTGTGAAAAGGAACACATTACTCTAGGTCACCGTCACCCCGACAAAACATTCTATGGCTAGGAATGCAATACTTTTGCTATTCCTTTCAAGTTCATTGCCAGAGTCCATCACGTGACTAGGATTAACAACAGCTACATGGTGTCTTGATTCCTCCTCATGCTCACACTTGATCAAATACCACGAAAACTCATTAATGGCCTTGCATAGAGGTTTGGTGTAGATTACAGGGCTCTCAACCATATAACAGTGACTAATAAATTCCCTATGCCCATAATTGATGAGCTGTTGGGTGAGCTATGATATTTTCTGATGGGCTAGGAATAGTGGGCCCAAGTTAGCAATGCAAATTAGTTAGTAAATTAGTTAGTTTGTTAGGAAAACTATTCTAGAATATTCTGGTAAGTAGGATAAAAGGTGAGTGAGTGTGTGTAGTGAGGTATGCAATGTATTCAGAATATTTGAGTGGGGTTTTGGGAAAGGATCTCTTGGGATCTCTTTGGCCTAGGTATTTGGCTTGAGAGTGAGTGAGGTCTTTTGGTGTGTGCTTTATCTTTTCTGTATTTTCATGGTTGTATTTCCTGTATTGTTCTTAATAGAAGTGTTATTTTACTGTTAATTGTTGTTATTTCTGCTGTGAATTTTTGGGTTCCATCAATTGGTATCAGAGCATTTCCGATCTAGGGAGTGCTTCTGGTCCAGATCTATACACACACAGAAAAAAAATAAAAATCCAAGATCTGATCCAGATCTGATAGGGAAAAAAAAAAGAGAGAGAAAAAAAATTGAGCAACAGATCCAGATCTGATACAATGGTTCCAACATTTTTTGGAGAGGGAGACGATGCTTGGGGATGGCAAATTGCTATGGAACAACATTTTCAAGAAAAGCAAATAAATGAAGAAGATGAACAACTAGCAGAAACTCTGCGTGGGCTTAGAGGGTGCGCGCTTTTCTGGTATAGGTGTTGGAATTGTCTTAATCCTAATGCAAAATTGTGGGATTTTACTAGAGCATTTATAAATAAATATATACCTGAGATTTATTTGGTGGAGGAAGAAAAGCAAGACGATGCAGAAGGAGAAAAATCAAATCAAAAAACAATAGAAGGAAAAGTTGCAGAAAAAGAAAAAAAAAAAAAGGAAGAGGCAGAAGAAGATAAAACAAAGGCGGAAGAAGAAGAAGACAATGGAAGAGACGAAAAAGAAATAGCAGATGAAGAACGAAAAAAGGAAAAAGAGGCAGCGACAGAAAAGAAAAACGACATGGAAAACGATAAGGGGATGGAAGAGGAGAAAGAAACGATTCTGGGAAGAAACGGGTCGTATGTGAGTAAGATGGGAACCGGGTCAAGATTCGGATCCGAGTTTTTAGGTTGTCCAGCTCTCATCAATAGAGACATACAAGACGACGAAGAAGGAGAAGAAGCAGATCTAAGCTCAGAAAAAGAATCCAAAGATGGCAGATCAGAAAAAACTAAAGAAGAAGATGAAATCAGCAAAGAAGAAGAAGAAATCAAACAAAAAAAAGAAAATGAAAAAGAAAATACAGCAGAAGAAATGGGAGAAAAAGGAAAAGAAGCGCAGGGAGATGAAGAAGACGAAGATGAATATGACGGAGAGGAAGAAGACGAAGTCAGATTTGATACAAGGAGGCCATGCGCGAACAGATCTGAAAAAACTGACAAAAAAATCAAATCTGTAAATGCGCAAGAAGACGAAGAATATCAAGAGGGAGATGAGGAGGTTGAGGCAAAAGTCAGGGAAAAATTTGAGGTGCTATCTACTCCGTTGAGACATGCAGATGACAAGGGGATGCCGACATCTTTCTTGAACGGTCTAAGGGAGGAGACATGCACAATGGCAGATTTGGGAAGAATGAAGAGGTGGGCACAAGGGGTGGAAGTGATGATGGGAAGATGGGGTAGTGGAATAGGCTGGAGCAAAAATGGGTCAAGGCTTGAGTTTCGATCTGGGTTAGGGGGAAATAATAGGATGGGCCTCAATCCAAATACCCATAGGCCCAATACTTCTATAAACCAGAAATGTGATAATGGAGGAGTGGGCTTGAGCACTCAAATTGGACCAAATTCGTTTCAGCAATGGCATACAAATGATGGGTCTAACAATAAAGAAAAGGGGCCCAATTCTTTCATAACGAGGCCCAATGATTTACTTCATGGGCATGGGCTGGTGATGAGTGACCCAAGTGAAAGGCAATGGTCAACACAGAGAAACAATGGGCAACGGAAACGAGAAGAAAAGGGAAGAACAGTCCCAACGGCCTTCTCAATTCATTGGGGTGTGGCAACAAGTCATTGAGGGGACATGGTCAAGATGCTTCAAGCAATGGGACCCAGGTGGATGTTCAATTACTTCCCCTATCATCTTCTTCACCTTGAGGACAAGGTGAATTTTGAATGGGGAGTATTGATGGGCTAGGAATAGTGGGCCCAAGTTAGCAATGCAAATTAGTTAGTAAATTAGTTAGTTTGTTAGGAAAACTATTCTAGAATATTCTGGTAAGTAGGATAAAAGGTGAGTGAGTGTGTGTAGTGAGGTATGCAATGTATTCAGAATATTTGAGTGGGGTTTTGGGAAAGGATCTCTTGGGATCTCTTTGGCCTAGGTATTTGGCTTGAGAGTGAGTGAGGTCTTTTGGTGTGTGCTTTATCTTTTCTGTATTTTCATGGTTGTATTTCCTGTATTGTTCTTAATAGAAGTGTTATTTTACTGTTAATTGTTGTTATTTCTACTGTGAATTTTTGGGTTCCATCATTTTCTAAATTGGATTTGAAATCAGGATACAACCAGATCCTGTTGCGTGTGGAGGATATCGCGAAAACTGCATTTAGGACACACGAGGGCCATTACGAATACCTCGTAATGCCTTTTGGGCTAAAAAACGCCCCTTCTACCTTTTAGTCATTGATGAATGATGTTTTCAGACCATTTTTGCGAAGCTTTGCGTTGGTCTTCTTTGATGACATTTTGGTGTATAGGAAAGATGTTAATTCTCATGCTTAGCATTTAGCTCAGGTGCTCAAAGTTTTAAGGGAGAAAAATTAATGGCCAACAGAAAAAAGTGTAGCTTTGGGAAGGAGGAGCTGGAGTATTTGGGATACATTATCAGTAACGAAGGAGTCAAGGCAGACCAGAGTAAGGTGGAAGTGATGAAAGGTTTTTTGGGAATTACCGGATACTATAGAAGATTTGTGAAAGATTATGGGTTGAAAGCAAGACCTCTGACCCAATTGCTCAAGAAGGACAACTTTGGGTGGAATGACTGCCAACACTAGCTTTACCCAATTTTGACAAGCAGTTTGTGATGGAAATAGATGCGTCCGGTTTAGGCATGGGTGCAGTGTTAATGCAAGATGTTGTCCCTGTAGCTTTCTTGAGTCCAGCCTTTTCTGATCATGCTAGGAACTTGCCGGTATATGATTGCGAACTTAAAGCCATTGTGTTTGTTGTGCATAAATGACGACATTATTTATTAGGAAAGAAGTTCATCATAAGAACAGATCAGGGGAGTTTAAAGTTCTTGACGGAGCAGCGATTGATGGCTGAATGTTAGGGTCCAACCAGAATTAAAGGTTACGGAAGAAGAAGACGACATGGAAATTTATATTGATAATAGTTGATTCAACTGAAATACAACTTATAACATTAAAATAGAGCAAGATTACAGCAACAGATATGAAGAAGAACTGTAAAATAGAAAGAAAAAGGAAAAGATATTCCAAGAGAATTTGAGAGCTCTTGGTCTCTCCCAAATCACCCAAAAGGTGCCCAAAAGTTCCCAGTCCCAAAGATGCTGAATGTCTTTCCATGATCCCTTTTTATGCTTGAATTGTAGCTCTAGAATCTTCTCAACATTGCACCACGTCCGCCATATCATAACCGTTTCTCCTACTAACTGAATGGTGAATTTGTGCTGCTGACTCAGCAAGTAATAGTGGAGATAAAGATCTCCTATAACTCTCCTTACAATGCACCCTTATCTTCTTATTTTTGACTTCCTAACGATACTTCCCCCCAAAACTTTCACCTTGTCCTCAAGGTGAAGGTCAAAATTTATTTTCCAGGATCCCATTGCTTGAATTGTAAGGATCTCCTTATGTATGATGATGCATAAGAACTTCCAGATGAAGATGCACAACAACTTCCACCCGGGTCCCATTGCATCTCTATAACTTCCGAGTGTTGAGTCAATGCATTTGTACCACAAACTTCTGACACTTCAATGCTTTGTGTAGATCCTCGATGAATAGGAAGAAAGTTGAGAATACCCGTAAGGCAGCATTCGAAATGGCCCTACTTCTGCTGTTTGGGATTTAAAACTGTTGTAGCATTTTTCATGCCAAAGTGCATTTTAATGGGTACACAAGGATGCAAAGCCCATTCAAAATCGGAAGCCCATTGCACCCTTAAAAATCTGGTTACTTTCGTTGGATAGTAGCCAAACTGAATTAAACCCAAAGTTATAAAAAACCCATTGTTTTTGAGTTGGGCTGGGAATAATTCAAGTGTAAAATGGGCCTTACCTTTTAAGTAAGCAAATAGGCCCAATTCTACTAGCTCATTCTCTGACCTAGTCTTCTCCACTTGCTGACCTTGTGCAGCATTGCAACCCAAAGACCCCATCGAATCTGATGGTTCAAGTGAGAGGGCTGCGTCGATCATGACCTTGTTAGCCACAGCTTGCTTTTCCCCAACGACTTTGGTCTTTTGTTTCTCCTCCTCGATCTCCACCTTCTCCACTATAGTTTTTCCTTCCATCTCCATTTCTGGTTTTAATTCCTCCAATTTTGCTTCCTCAGTTTTTTGAGAAGGAATAATCACCTCTGTTTTCTGGAAATTCACTGCAATTCCTCCGTCAGCTTTGAGTGAATCTTTCATTCTTCCACAAGATCTTCCCCTTCGTGAATGACTGCCTAAATGACGCTGGGTTTGCTTCTGCCGAAGCTTTTCGATGAGCCTTAGAATCTCTGTTAGGTTTGCCTCAAGCCTGCTGGTGCGTTCCTCAATTCTGCTCACCCTTTCCTCTAATCCCTCCATCCTTTCCTCCCAAGCTTCGAATATGTTCTCCATTTTCTTTCTCTGGTTTCCTCTGTTCATGGCTCCCGGATCTGGAGCTCTGATACCATTTGTTAGGGTCCAACCAGAATTAAAGGTTACGGAAGAAGAAGAAGACATGGAAATTTATATTGATAATAGTTGATTCAACTGAAATACAACTTATAACAGTAAAATAGAGCAAGACTACAGCAACAGATATGAAGAAGAACTGTAAAATAGAAAGAAAAAGGAAAAGATATTCCAAGAGAATTTGAGAGCTCTTGGTCTCTCCCAAAAGGTGCCCAAAAGTTCTCCGTCCCAAAGATGCTGAATGTCTTTCCATGATCCCTTTTTATGCTTGAATTGTAGCTCTAGAATCTTCTCAACATTGCACCACATCCGCCATATCATAACCGTTTCTACTACTAACTGAATGGTGAATTTATGCTGCTGACTCAGCAAGTAATAGTGGAGATAAAGATCTCCTATAACACTCCTTACAATGCACCCTTATCTTCTTATTTTTGACTTCCAAACACTGAAGGACAACAACGATTGGTGGCAAAACTGCTAGATTTGACTTTGAAATTCATTATAAAGCGGGGGTGGAAAACAGGGTTGCGGATGCTCTTTTACGGGTAATGGAATTCAAGGAATTAAACATGATTTCCAGTCCCAATTTGCAATCATTGGCTGAGAAGTTATTGGCGGACAAGGCAAGTAGTAAACTCATACTAGATATTTACAAGATCCCAATTCCCACCCAGGGTACAAGTTAAATCGTGGCTGTTTGTGGTACAATGGTAAGCTGGTTCTTCCTCAGAAATCCCCTCATATTCAGTTATTACTGCAAGAATTTCATGCTTCACCATTGTTTCGGGGGGGGGGGGGGGATTGAGAACATTTAAAAGGATCTGCGCTCTTTTTTATTGGAAGGGAATGAGACGCGATGTGACAACATATGTCCAAGCTTGTAATATTTGTCAACAACAAAAGTATTGTCACTTGTCCCCTGCAGGATTATTGCAACCTTTGGGAGTGCCTGATAGAGTGTGGGAAGAGCTAACAATGGACTTTATTGGAGGCCTACCTAGGTCCCATGGCATGGATACTTTAATTGTGGTGGTTGACCGTCTAATGAAGTATGCTCATTTCATTACATTATCTCACCTTTTTACTGCTCAACAGGTGGCAGTTGCATTTGTAAGAGAAAAACATTTCAAGGAGATGTCGGTTTTTTCTTTCCACAACTCCGTTTTGTTGGGGTGTGTCAGGACACGAGCTTTGGTGAAGGATGCCATGTTGGGAAAGATATTCTCCAAGAATAGAGTTAAAATACTCTTTGTCATTATCTGTACGCAGAATTTGTATAGCAACTTGGAATTGGGTTTGAATCATGGCATGAAACCGTTTAAAAATGGATGCAGCATCTGACTTGTCCTTTAGAAAGTATACCCAACAAACTCGGGAATGGTCATCAATGAAGGTAATGAACCATCTAGCACCTGAAATATTCTTTAGACGGGCTGGACCCCATATGTCTCTATGAATTAAAGAAAATGGGGAAGAATCATGGTGAACTTTAGAAGGATAATGAATACGAGTATGCTTGGCAAATTGACAAATATCACAAGAAAACAAACTAGGACTTTTATTAATAAATAAGTTTGGTAACAACTTCTGAAGATAGTTAAGATTTGGATGGCTTGGCCTACGATGCCACAGCATAACATCATTACATGAATCAAAAGGAAACCTAGAGTCTTTTTCCACAAAAACAACTTCATGAGTCACATCCTCCTCAAAGTAGTAAAGTCCACCATCCTCTCTAACACTGCCAATCATCTTCTCTGAGTCCTGTTCCTGAAAGACACGACCATGAGGAAAGAATTTAGCAAAACAATGCAACCCAGAAGTCAACTTGCTTATGAAAATGAAATTACAAGCCAGAGAAGGAATATAAAGAACTGATGTTAAATTAATCAGCTCAGAAAGTTTAATGGTTCCGTGTCCTGCAATCTGGGAAAAACTGCCATCGGCGATCTTGATCCGAGAGGGTTCGGAGTATGGAGTGTATGAACAGAACAAGCTCGGATTACCTGTCATATGGTCAGAGGCTCCAGAATCAAGGATCCAATGATTTTGACTATCAACATGAAAAGTTGTACCTTGCTGGGCCACATTACTAGTGGCCTTAGGAGGTTGAGTTAGAAGTTTCTGAAGTTGTTCAAACTGAGTTTTGCTAAGAAAGACACCATCAGAGTCAGAGGATGCATGAGGCTCATCAACCTTGTCATCAGTAGAGACCTGATACACACGACCTTTATTCGGTCCTTTTGGCTTCCAATTTGCAGGTTTCCCGTGGATTTCCCAACATTTCTCACGGGTATGGCCAATTTTATTGCAGTGGGTGCACCATGGACGATCATCCCGTTTTGATTCTCCAGAGGAGCGGTCAATGGTACGTTTGGCAGCCAATGCAGACATATCATCAGACTTATCAATTGACTCATTTTCTCCTAGCATAACTCTCTGTCTACTTGCTTCTCTACGAACTTCTGCAAATGCATTAGCAAGTGAAGGTAACGGTCGTTGCCCCAATATTCGACCACGAACCTCATCAAGATCTCGATTGAGGCCAGCAAGGAAGTCATAATGTCGTTCCTTCTCCAAGTGTTTTTTAAAGTGGGTATTCGCTTCCAATCCTTTAAGATCGGATGCATAATAAAGATCCAGTTCCTGCCATAAATTTGTTAGTGCATTAAAATATTCAAGTCATACCCCTTTGACGAAAGTCTCTCAACTTATTTCTCAGTTCAAAGACTTGAGAGGTATTCTCAAGATCTGAATAATTTTGTTAAACAACATCCCAAATCTCCTTGGCAGTGTCGAAGAACAAATAGGTTTGGCCAATATGTGGTTCCATGGAATTAGTCAGCCATGCCATTACCAAGGAATTATTAATCTCCCAATTTTCATAATCAGGAGAAAGGTTTCTTCATTTTTCCCTCAAGATAACCCATATTTCCTTTTGCCCGGATAACCAACTTAACAGATTGAAACCATTGCAGAAATTTTTTTACCGTTCAACCAGTGGCTAGTAATCTGCATACTTAAGTTGTCTCCAGAGGACTGAGTATTGGGAACAGGTGAGGATGCAGAAGAACGCTCTGAAGACATGAAGGAAGAGAGAGGATTTGACCGTGGATGAAAAAATCAAGCTTTTAATTTTTTTGATCTGACCTCTGGAACAGGAAGGGGAGAAGCCGGCGAGAGGGTATGTGCAAGTCGCGGCGGAAAAAGACATCGGGAAGGTGGCGCGTGGAGCTCACGCACCGGAGGCTGGCCGCGCATGTGACGGCGCGTGCGGCGGCTGACGGCGATGGGTCCAGCGACGGTCAACTCGTCGGAGCCTTCTGAGTCGAATGGTCACTTCACTTTCTTGATCGGAGGTCTGTAGATTAGGTTTTTGTGTTGGACAGATTCAAGGAGGTGTTTTTGATGATGTTTGGACGGTATTTTAGTCTTGAAGATGGCTGATTTAGGGTAGGAACGAACCCGCTTTGATATCATAAAGAATTTTGTATTTCTTTGTATTGATCTGAATAAATTACATAAGGAGTATTTATACAAGAAAGAATCGCTAAGAATGACTCAGCGATGACTAATCAATCCTAATTAATCAATCATAATCAATCCTAATTAATAGGAAATAAAAAAACGGAAATATTTGAATCCTGATTTCCTTCCTGATTTCCTACACTCCCACAAGCTAAAGTGTTTATGCTTGTTGGGTAATTTCAATACAATCAATCTTGTTTTTTCTTAACTTGCCTGTGTGTTTAAATTCGGTTTCATCAGATTATAAAATGGATTTAGCTGTAGTATTTGCTATAAGTATTTTAAAAAGAGAATTGACATATTTTAAAGCAAAATTGGTTACGTGAACTCGCGGTGTTTCCAATAAAAAACATTTGGAATAGAAAATAGTAAAATTCAATCCATTTTTTTTTCTTTTCTTCTCTCTATCCTTTTTTCTTGCCTTTTTATTTCATCTTCTGTAAACTACATATTTTTCAAAATCTATGTATTTATTTGGTAAAATTATTTTGGGATGGGTTATCATGAATTATCCAAAAATAACTTTCGATGGCACTACTTAATGCAAGCTTAATAGATTAAATGGATCTTGTTATCCTATATATTTAGTTCCTTGGCCTTGCACTATCTCGTATTTTCAGCTATTGCATTTCCTCTGTTAAAAAAATATCTATGTTATAAAATATATCTATCGTAATAGAAAAAATTTACAGAACTAATTGATGTGTCTGTGTTAAACTGCTTGCTGAGGTCTTGTGCTTGTTGGATATGATTGTGAATGCATTTGCTCATATGATATCGAGTAAGCCTGTTGATTAATATCCAAGACCATCATTTACAGGTAAGAAAATTGGTAATTTATGTAATATTTTTGTACTTCGATTGCCAGAGAGGAGAAGCCAAGATAGTAAAGACCCAATATAGTTGTCGGTACAAAAAAGGTGAAAACAGAGACCTTTCAAATGCTTTTTTTTTTTTTTTAAAACTAAGTCAACCGAGTTTACCAAGTTGACTTGTCGTTTCAACCGAGTCGACTTGTCGTTTCAACCGAGTCGACTCAAAATTCATTTCTACCACCATTTCAACACGTTTTTGGTGTCAGAAACGTAGACTCTTCCATTTCTACCGAGTCGACACTACGTTTTAACAACAATGGGTGTGGGGTTTATATGGACTTTGAGCTCTCCTAACTTACAAGCTAGCTTTTGTGGTGAGGCTCTCGCATTGATCGTATCAATTGGTATCAGAGCTTCCATTATGTCTCCCAGTTGCAATCAATCGGTGCGACGGGTGACGTTGGCATTGCATTATTTGCCTAGGGCTAGTAAAGATCTAGCGCCAAGCCAGGCTGCGTGGGCGCCCGGATGACGCAACATGGTTGGATGTTACGATTCAATTGCAAGACATCGGAAACATAAACTTGAAAAAGGGTATTCTGATATATTATTGAATTGTGTGAATAATCTGTACAAAGAGGTCTCTATTTATAGAGAATAAAAGACCTAATTCTTGACCTAATACTTGACCTAATGGGCTTGGCCCAATACAACAAATAATAATAATTAAGTAAATAACTAATATTTACAACACTCCCCCTCAAGCTGAGGAATAGATATTTATCATTCCCAGCTTGCTAGTAAGTTCTTGAAATCTGTCTGAAGGAAGTCCCTTTGTCAATAGATTAGCTAATTGACGCCCAGTGGGAATGTATGGAGTGGTAATCAACCCGCTATCAAGTTTCTCTTTGATGAAATGGCAGTCGACCTCAATATGTTTAGTCCGATCATGCTGAACTGGATTATGAGCTATACAAATAGCGGACTTATTATCACATAGCAGCTTCATAGGTCCTTCACATTTAATTTTCCCAAGGTTCTTTACATGGTATCAGAGCCTCGTGTCTCGGTTCAAAATCTCGCCGCCTCCCACTTTCTCTTGTGGAATTTCTTAGCACAGGTAGGCTGGGCCTGTTGCATTGTCCACTCTTCAAGCCCAAAGGGCTCTTGTGTGAGGGGGCGTGTTGAGATATATAGTCCCACATTGGTTGTATAAGCAACTAATGTGGCCTTTATAAGGCCTTGGGCACTCCCACCCTTTGAGCTGGCTTTTGGGGTGGTGTATCCCAAGGTATATATAAAAAAACCATTAATGTGGTCTCACCCAACAACTTAAGCTTTTGGGTTGAATTGGTTCTTTTACATGGTATTAGAGCCTCGTGTCCCGAGTTCGATCCTCGCTGCCCCCCACTTTCTTTCAAGTGGAATTTCTTTGTTCACATAGGTAGGTGGATCTGTGCATTGTCCACCCTTCAAGCCCAGAGTGGGCTCTCGTGTGAGGGGGCGTGTTGAGATATATAAAAAAAACCATTAATGTGGCCTCACCCAACAACTTAAGCTTTTGGGTTGAATTGGTTCTTTACATATAAGATTCTGGCGTGGGGTTTATATGGACTTTGGGCTTTCCTACCTTACAAGCTAGCTTTTAGTAAATGTGGTTCCGTGATCCTTGTTATACCATGGAGTTTAGATTTACACACCCAATTGTGTTACTAATAATATTAATTTCCATTTTCCAAAAAAAATAAAAAATAATATTAATTTCCTTGACTATATTGGTTATACAACAGTCTAATAGGAGTTATACCATGGTGTTTTTTTTGCATCAACCAGATTATGTAATCCTTGTTATCTCATGGTAAATGTGGTTCCTTGATTGTTACTAAATGGAAGTGTTTTGCTTGTAGACCAGTGGGAGGTCATGTCATTCAAGTTTAATGATTCTAGAAGATATAGACGAATAGTTGGTTCTATTGCTGGTTCATGTATTACTTCTGCAATACCTCTTCTAGCTTCATTCAAGCAAGAGATATGCTTGGCCGCCCTAGATATTATTGAGGTATCTTTTGGTTGAAATGCTATAACACTTCAATATTATAGTAATTGATGTAAATGTGAAAAGCATATATTCTTTATTTATCAGTTTGGGTTTCACAAGAAGTTTTGTATGATTTTTCATGCATTGCTGGACATTGATGCAACCATTATTGAATAAACTATGTTACTTAGAAAATAGAAAGAGAAAAAAAGTTCTGTAGTTGAGATTGACAGATTTAAAAAAAGGGCAGCCTGACATATGCAGGGAGGGTCTAGGGAAGGGTCAGGCCCATTGTATGAGTTTATAATATGCAGTCTTACCTTGCATTAGCAAGAGGCTGATTGCATAAATTGAATCTGTGACCTCCGGGTCACATGGTGACAACACCAACCGTTGTGCCAAGGTTTCCCTTCTTGAAGTTGGGATTGACAGATAATGAAAGAAAATAAGGTCTGAGAAAGAGAGTGGGAGGAAGTTCTGGATAAAAAGAAAATATGCGGGTTGAGCATTAACCTGAGGAGTTGCCTAAAAAGCTTAAAGCTCTAACCACAGGCTAAAGTACTATTGAAAATAGAGGAATTGCCTTAGACAGATATTTTTGACATAAATATTTTCAAAAAATTAGTTATACTTCAAAAGAAAATATGCAGTGTGAGCATTAAAAGGAAATTTCAAAGTTTGAAACTTCATTTTTGAGAGGTCTAACCAGAGGTTAAAGTAATCTATGGGCTCAGTGCTTTGTTCTGTATATTCTGTACCTAGGAGGTTTAGTAGTTGATATTCAATGAATTCAAACTTTTTTATGCATCTCTGACCCTCTTCTTGGTTGCTTGCGGGAAGATATATTATCCTCCACTTACATCTCTAATGAATAAAAAGGAAATGTCTTGTAGGGCCTAACTGGTTAATTTTTAAAAGAATATGTTGATAAATATTTGAATTACATGGTTTAATTATGTCCAAGACATTGACACAATATGGAAGGTTTGGAAAGTGTTTCCGTTATATTTCCTTTGATGAATATATTAATGATATGTAATATATGAAATAGATTCATTTTTGTCTGGCAGTTTGACTATCAATCTAAAATCAACTAAAGCAATAGATTTATTTTGTAATTTGCTCTGTTATTTGGATCATTTCTGGTTTTAGGATGGCATGTCGGCATTAGCAAAAGTAGAAGCAGCTTATAATCATGAAAAAGAAATTAAAGAGGCAACAGAAGACGCGCTACAATCACTGTCATTGTATCAGCTTAGGGATACTTTGGATGCAACTGAGGAAGGAGCTGACGAAAACCGGCTGCTTCCGGCAATGAATAAAATATGGCCATTCCTGATTACTTGTATTCAGAACAGGAACCCCGTGGTGAGCAATCCCTCTTTACCGTTCATTTCTTGTTTTATGATTGGATTTCAAGGCTATTTTCCGTATTGTGATGTTAATAATGACTTGAACTAGCTCGTTCTGATGATTGTAGGAATTCCCTTGTGGAATTCACCTTCTTGACACGGGACACGGGACACGACACGACACGCCGACACGTTAATTCTAAAAAATGTCAATTTCCTCCGTTTTGATATTAAATAAAAAATTTAATATATATATAATATAATTTATATTTAATTCACCATGATAAGTCATATAACTAATCAAATATTTAATTTTCATAACATAAATAAAAATAAAAGTAATTTTTTGTACGTTGTTAATTTTTCATATCATATTTTAACAGAAAAAAAATTAATTTATAAATTATTTTTTTTTTAGTTAATAAAATAAAATTAAGATTAAAAAAAAAAAAAAAAACGTCTTTTTGGCAGGCTGTTAGGAGATGTAAATTTTGAAAAAATGTGATAGATCAGCATGGTTTCTGAGTGATGGTTGATTGCTTAATCTGTGATGTTTGCATGTGATAAGCAATCTAGTGCTAATCTGTGGAGGAGATTTCTTCACACGTCGTTTCCACACTGACGGGACACACTTTTGGAAACTTCTGACCACATCCCCATTTCAGAAAAAGTCCTATTTCAAAGATGAGAAGACCCCTTTGCGACTTCCTTATAGAAGCAGTTCCGTAAGTTCAGAGGATTCATTGGCTGAGACTTCCTATCTTAAGGTTCAGATTGCAATCCTTAACATGATTGCGGATTTATGCCGTGACAAGAGGAGTGCCCCAGCATTAGAACTTGTTCTGAAGAAGGTAAGCGGTTTAGTTGTGGGGATAGCTTGTAGCAGTGTTGTTGGACTTCGGAATGCTTCTCTGAATGCCCTCCATGGGCTTGCATCTATTGATCCTGATCTTGTGTGGCTTCTCTTAGCTGATATGTACTACACTGTAAAGAAGGCAGAAACTTTGCCTCCACCGAGACCAGATTTACCAGAGATCTCTGAAATTCTCCCTCTTCCTTCATCTCCCAGAGAACATCTATATGTGCAGTATGGAGGACAGAGTTATGGTTTTGAGATAGATTCGGCCTCTGTGGAGGTTGTTTTCTCGAAAATTGATTCTCACTATCAAATGTATAGCTAAGATCCGAATTTCTTTATATAAAATTATTAGTTGCTTCTCTATCCCAATCAATTAATCAATTTCACGAGGTAGGATCCTTTGACACCAGTATCAAATTTGAAACTTGACTTCTCATTTGAGAGCCATTAGATCAAAAAAGATCAACGATTCTGATTTGTAAGCATGTGACATCATTGATTTTTTTTTGATCTAATGGCTCTCAGATGAGATGTTAGATTTCAAATTTGACACCGGTATCAAAGGATCCTATCCCATTTCATATTCCACCTTATAAAACCCTTCTCCCTCTTGCCCTCTATCGTTGAATTTTGTCAAGTGATTGCAACCATTCATCTATTTTATTGAAGGTGGGGAAGGGCTGTCTCGTGGTCATAATGTCTGGTTCACCTTTGTCTAATTTGATTTGGGTTAGATTTTAAACGAATTAACTTTTTTTTGGAGCAAAATAGAATAATTTTTTACCTCAGAAGAATTCTCACTCAGGTTGCGAGTTAGGTCGAATTCAGTGTATTAAGCAGTGGGGTAGGAGACAATTTTAGCTGAACACCATTTTCCCACTCAATGATAGAATACAAAGTAAGTTCACTAGTGTTGAATGAAAAGTATTTTAAATGGGAGTGATCTTCTCGAATGTTAATTGATATAATTATATAATATTGGAAAATTATAATTATACAAAGATCAATCAATTGTAATGAAAGAAAAGACAGAAAAAATATAGGAATTGATAATTACAAAATTATCTCTGTTGATTCGTTTTAAATTGGACAATCCTTCTTATATTTTTTTATTCTTACCTTTCCACTTCTCTCATCATTTTCTTGCTTCTAATGCATCCTCTGTCTCTGGTGTGCTTCTAATGTTTCTCTAGTACATAATATAGAAAAAATATATATAAATTTCTCTAGTACATAATAATTTTTCATATTGTTCTTTGGAAAAACCTCCGAGGATTCAGTGTTTGTGAATATTGTGATATTTGAGATTTAGTTTCAGGTTATTATCTTAAGGGATAACCTATAGTAGATTCAAGATTCATGTGTTTTAAGTTATGTATTCAAGATTCATGTATATCAAGTTGTGTATTCAGGATTTGTGTGAACCAAGCTATATGATTTCTACTATACTATGTGTTCTAACTTTTCATACAGGAAGTGAATTCATAGGCGGAGAATCCCTCAATAAACCTTGAGTTTATTGAGATTCCATATCTCATCCCATTTGGAGATATATTTTAGGTACTCTGGTAGCAAGTGAGCCTTCAAAGGGCAAGAGACATGTTTGGGATGGTTAGCAGACATAGCAAGATGTAACACCCCCAAATTTTTAACAATTTATAATAACATAAAGTTTCAATAATTTCATAGATAACTGAAAATTTAAATAACCAAGTTTAGGAATTGTTACTGTCGCACTTGTACTATAGACAAACGCAAGACTAAATTTATTACATTTAAATAAAGTCAAAGACTAAAGTTTAACAAAGAAAATATGTCTCATGGATTTTATTTAAATCTCATAAAATTCGTGAACTTCAAGACTAGATAGAATTATTTGAGTCGTTATTCTCACTGCCTACTACTAGCGTCACTCCTTGCAACCTGATTTACTGAAAATATGCTCCCCCGAAGGATCATTGCAGTCAAACAAACACAAAAGTTAGCAAAGCAATTAATCCTAGTCAAAACACAATTATATAATTCAAATATAATAATCAAATCAAAAATGTAATCATATATACAATTTCAATATTTATCATATATATATATATATATATATATATATATAATTAAATCAATTATTATAAATTATCTTTGTTAAATTTCTTTAGTGGGAAGAGAACCATGGTAGACCCGGAAAACCCTGTCAGTCTACTCTGCGACCTGGGAAACTCTGCCAGTCACAAATAATCAAATTGGCATCATCAAAATACCTCTTCCTAGTGTGCACACCTCTGTCTAAAGTTGCTACTAGTATCCCGATAAACCTTGCCAGACACCACTTTGGGAAGAACGAATAATATCTTTTCACATCATAAATATATCGGAGGAATAAAGCCCAAATGTTGTGTTCATCACTTTAGGAGGTACCATCCTAAAGCTATCCGCCTACTAGTTAATTTATTTCAATCACACGCAATCAGGAAAAATTTAATCTTGTCACAATTACCATATTTGGAAATTTCTATATAAATTTCTCAATTTCATAATACTTTTCCAAATTATAATTCAACATCTATTAGTCCAAATCATAAATTCATCATAATAAAGCCAAAATATATTACCATACTTTCCAAATCATAATTCAGCATTTATCATATTATTTGCTAAACTAATCATTTAAAAAGAGTTATACTAAAATAATTATATAATAAATTTCTAGAGGTAAAAAAATAATTTAATTAAAATATCCTAATGAAATCATCTTAAATTACCTAAGGCTTAAAGATTACTTATACCAAATTAAATATAATCTCTTAGCACCTAAGGATTAGGATTACCTGATTTCCGTGTTTGCTAACTCCTATAAAGTAAGGCGATTTGGGGAAGAGAAGCGGTTGTTAACCAACGGGAGATAATAAAAAATTTAAAAAATAAAATAAATAAAAATAAAAATTTAAAGCTATCCTCCTACTAGTTAATTCATTTTAATCTCACACAATGAAGAAAAATTTAATCTTGTCACAATTACCATATTTGGAAATTTCTATATAAATTTCTCTAGTACATAATAATTTTCCAAATTATAATTCCACATCTATTAGTCCAAATCTAATCCAAATTAACTACAAGTGGCAGTACCGGGCATAAGATTGAGAGCAAACTCAACTTCTCTTATAGTTGGCATACTAGGAATTTGTTCGGGGAAAACATCTAGATACTCTCTGACTACAGGTATTTGCTCAACCTGCTACTTGAGAGTTAAGTCGCGTACTTTGCACAAATAAAGTGGGTATCCCTTTATAAGGAAATTCTTAATAATCATAGCAGAAATCTGAATAGAAGGTTTGGGTACAACACCCTTATAAAAGAGGTGTTTCCCTTTTGGTCTCTTAAGTGATATCTTTTGCTGCCTATAATCTAGCTTAGCCCTATATTTGCTAAGCCAATCCATTCGTTGAAATTAGCCAACTCAAACTGGACTAACGATCTTTACCCAGACTTTAATAGTTCAATATCTAAGACTACTAAGGTGGTGTTTGGTTCAGGAGTTTGCCATTGTTTCCCATCAAAGTGATTCTTAGATAGTAGGTCGTCCAAGTTTGGTTCACTGATTTCATGTTTGTTACCCATCAATGGCAGTTCCCTAGGCAAACCAATTTGTATGTTAAAAAGCATGAGTTTCACTATTGAAGAAAGCAATTGAGAAGGTGGTATTCAATCAAAAAACCGGAGAAGTTATTAAAGTATAAGAATACAATGACACAATTACCCATCACACAATGCACTATGTACAACTCACTTTTAAAAACAGTAAAAAAAAAAAGATACTTTAGTATTTTCAAACAATTTTCCCATTAATATTCTATCTTCAACCAAACATACATTCAAAAAATTTAACCTAATTTTCCCCGTAAACTTTTGGTGAACCAAATAATTTTTTTACATTTTCCTACCAAAATCACTTTCCTATTACATTCCTACTAATTCTATTTCCATAGTAAAAAAAAAAATTACTCCTGAACCAAACATTCCCGCGACTGAGTTAAAATTTATCAGGTATATGTTATCCGAGAAAAGGATAAATATTTTGCAAGACATTCAACAAGAGAATATTTGAATCAAGAAATCTCGAAGCCATACCAGAATTCCAGTGAATTTTTAGGAACAAACGTAAATTTTCAGTTCTCATAAACACAAGAAAATATCCAGCACCCATAGGAAAAACCAAATTGTCTATGTTGAACCTAATTCAAGAACCAATCAGTGCAAGCTAAACTTCATCACACAAGTGCCTTTTCAGTCCAACTCAAGACTCTTCCTGTAGTTAACAACAAACTCGTAGATATCCTTCTCATCAGCTACAGATTTGGAAACGCTCTCCCTCTGCTTGCATCTCTTCGCCCAAGTAATTAACTTAGGACACTCTGCCTCCACTTTGAAGTTACCTAATGCCTCATAAGTATAAAACCAGCTATAGAAAGGGATCAGAGCAATGTCAACAAACCCAAATGTGTCACCCCCAAAATAAGCCTTGTCTCCAAGAACCTCTTCCAATTCTTTTAGGCCCTCCATTAATTCCTTCTTTGCCACTTCGATCTCATCTCGCTTTCCAGCCCATATTCTCCCCCCAACATCACCAACCTGCATTTTTTAACGCATGAAAATTAATTACTATTGATGTAACTTTTTTTTTTTTTTATACAATATTGATGTAACTTTAGTCGATTATTCTACCTATCATTTTTCTATCTATTTTTACCTATCATCCTCCAATACCATTAAATTAAAATCTTAATTAACATTTATTTTTATTTTTATTTTTGATATTCTAATCTAACGGTGTTGGTTGGAGGATGGTAGACAGAAGTAAGAAAAAAAAATGATAGGTAGAATAATTTATCCCATAAATAAATAAATAAAAAACTCCATGGATTAATATCAAGAAAACGAAAGTAGTAGTTTCCTATTCGAATCTCATTTGAAAAAGAATGAGATAAAATTAATTAATTACCACCATTTTGTCCAATTCATTAATAATTATTGATCCATCGATAAATCAAAACAATAAATGAAAAAAGACAAAAAACAAAATAAAATTGAATCAAGAGGTACGGACTAAACAAACAATTATTCATGCAAGTGATAGCGGAATTGTTATTAAGGATATTCTAACTACTAAAAATTCTTACTACTAACTTACTACTCATCACATCAGTATTGGATCAAAGATAAAATATTAACAAGATAGAATATTAACAAGTTTTTAAAGAGAGAAAAAATATTAAGGGCTTTATGTTTGTTATATTATATGATGTAACATAACAAATTTATCCACACATTTAAGAAGAGACAGGAGACAGAAGAAAGGAAAAAGAAAAATCAAGGGATGAGATCCACATAAAATTGCGTGTGCAGGAAAGTTATGTTACATTATACAACATAACAAACATAAAACCTAAATATTAATCTAATGGTGATTGGATAAGTATTAAGTTGATATTGAAAAATTTTAGTAATGAGCTCTCTTCGTTGCTCTGTTAGGAAGAGGTCTTGAGTTCAAGTTTTGAGAGCACAAAAAATATCTCCGGAGAGCCACCCAAAATGGATTCGGTCGTGCTTAAACCGGATTACATCAGATAATTGAACTGGTGAAGAAAAAAACCACTAAAAAAAATTATTCCCAATTGAATCGACTAGCAAGTGTGAAATGAAGGAAATCCTTATGTAAAATCTTACCCTTACATAATTGCAAAGAGATTGTTTCGAGGATTACATAATTATAAAGAGATTGTTTCTAAGATTCAAAGTGTCCTAGTGGAGAAATGAATAAAAAAATGAAAAAGAAAAAAAGCACTGACGAAGGTGAAATTAGATGTTTCATTGAGTTGGGCAACAAAACTAGGAAGCTACCTTCTTGTTAACAAAATCAGCCCAGAACCTGGTTTGAGCTCTCTGATAAGGATCTGAGGGTAGCAAGGGAGCTTTATCCTTCCAGACCTCATCAATATACTCAACAATAATGATGGACTCGCATATGGGTTTCCCGTTATGGATGAGAACTGGGATCTTCTTGTGAATTGGGTTCATTTTCTGAAGTAGCTGGCTCTTATTCATGAGATCCTCTTCCTTGTACTCATACTTTATATCTTTTTCAGCCAGTGCTATCCTTACTCTCATACCAAACATACTAAGCCATTCATCCAACAAAATCAACTCCTCTTCCATTGTCAAAGACTAGAAAGCCGAGAGTCAACTGGAACAAGTGAACAAGACCTTTCACACAATATGATATTTTTTTAGGGCGACGATAAAGTGGTCTGAATTTAGACGCAACTTGTTGTCATACAGATCAGCATGGTCGTCTTTTTTTGTTGACACGCAGATCAGCATGGTTCACGTGCTCATTCTAAAAGATGTAAAATTATATCATTTTAAATGAGAAAAAAAAATTACATGAGAAAGAGAATAGACAAAAAACAAGATGTCGATCCCATTTTTTTATGAAAATGAAATAACATAAGTTGTATAATTTTAAAGGATAAATATTTTTCCCTCCTGCTAATCATTTTTTTTTTATCCAAGCTCTACCATCTTTTTTGTACATTATTTAATGGGTTCATTAGTTTGTTTTTGGGGAGAAATTTTGCAACAATCATATTTATATTAGAATTCGCATCCAGATTCTGGCATTTAGAGAGAAAAAATAAATCAGGGGATCCACGTGCATATTTTGACTTTCTATGTATAGCTACAAAACTTTTATTCAACATAAGTACATTTGCCTTCTTTAATATACAGTTATACTAACATGCATTGAACTTTTTTCCCTAAAGCTTGGATCATTCGCAATACAAAAAGTGAAAGTGTAAATTTAAAAAACCAATTCAACTGAAAAGCTTAATTTGTTTGGGTGGGGATTTTTTTAATTATATATTTCTAACATGTCCTTATATTTAAACTATTGTGTGTATACATTTTATTTCTCATTATTTCGAGAGATCAAATCCTAAGAAAGGTATAATAGCTAAAGGTTGATTTTTGATCCACAGGACACCACATGATCACTTGTATCCAAGTTAGAAACATAAATATTTTTTAAAAAAAAATTATTAAAAAAATTAGTTAAAATCTTAATTGAAAATAAAAAATTATAACGAAAAATAAAAATAACAATATTTAATAAATTAATTTGAAAATAAAATGTATTTTTTTCCAATTTCTAGTCCACTCCTTATTTTAGCGCAATTTTCAGAAACTGTTTTCTTCTTCTTCGATGTTTTGCCAGTCATTTTTCTTACATAATAAATTTATTTTCATCTATGACACCCAGCTTAATGTGCATTAGAATATCTTTCCACTTTGCAATGTCCATTGTCTTCATAAAAATTCTTCCCCGTGACTTCGTTCCAATGTAACACATCGTCCAATAGGATTCTCAAGGGGATGAAGACATGAATGAATTGACTATGCTTACTAGAGATGAAATGTCTAGATATGTCATAGTAAGATAGTTAAATTTACCAACAAGTTTCTTGGACCCAAAGAGATTTGGTAGTAATTCTCCATCACATACCCAAAGAGTTTCATGTTGAGTATTATAAGGCCTAGTTCATGTAGGTTAAGGATATATTTCAGTTGAGAACAATAAAAATTTATTTGTACATGATTTAATTTTAAGTACAAATATATATGCTTTTATGTTCAGTTACGCCATGAAGACATCCGTTGTTCATGTCAAGTTAAAACAGTTTTAAGGGGCCAAAGTTCTTGTATAAAATTTGGTTTGGAGGAAGTTTTAATGAGAATAAAAGGATACAGGATGCAACAGTCTTAGCATTGAATAAATAGAGCAAATTCTTTAGCTATCATTATAACAAGTTTTGTAGATAAGTTGCTAGATTAAGCAACTTCATCAGTAGAAACATATCAAAATGTTGTTGTGACTGATTATTTTGCTGAAGCTTTCCAATAGTTCTTTTTATTATGTCCTAGATCCTAACAAATACAACAAATGGGAGGTTTCTCAAGATTCCGTCCTTCGTCCACCATGTGTGCCATTACATGATGCTATAGGTAAGGGTGTGCATGCATCAGTTCGGTTCAATTTTTGTTAAAAATCAAACCAGTTTTAAATGGGTTGATTTTCAAACTAAACCGGTTTTCTATTTTAAAACCGGTTTTCTATTTTAAAACTGGTTTTGATTTTTTTCAAACCTATTTGAAACTGGTTCGAAAACCGGTTTATAGTTGATAGCCAATTTTGATTTAAAACTGATTTTCCTATACAAAATTGCCATAGTAGAGTCCCGATTCACAATCCATAGCAGCTGAACATGGAACCTGCCAATTTCAGCTCAAAAAACAAAAACAAATTTCCATAGATCTCATCTCTTGAGTGAGAGAAAAGAAAAACCTAACAATTGCCATTAGAAAAGAAGGAACAGATGATTGGAAGAATGAGGTACACAATGGCAAGTGCTCTGCATTTCTAACGGTAGTTCTGGAAATGCGAGCACATTGCAGTTGCCTTTGTAGAAGTAGAATGCTATTGCAGAGCCTAGATGGAAGTTAATGAGGTTCAAACCTGAAAGCAAAACAAAAGATTTGGATATTTTGAATTCAAAGAAAATTGGTTTGGATAAATGTGGATATCCCTTTGATAAATGAGTGCATAACCGAATTGCTTTACATGATAAGAAGTGTTTTTTTATAAAAAAAAAGAAAAAAAATTGGATTTTAAAAATAATATGGACTTTTAAGTATGGATCTGTTTGGATCCAGTTCAGTTTGGATTGGGAAAGCTCTTGAGCAAATCATAGGACGCTAGAGCATAACTCCTTTTAGAGTCAAATTATCAGAACTTGTGAAAATTATCAACCATCAGATAAAGAACTGCATGATATGCAGAGGGGATCACTGTCCTAAATGTGCTATTTAGGCACTGATTCTTGCGTTCCCTGTTAATGTGAAGTACATAAAAAAGTAACATTCTAAAATACTCAAACCTCTCGATACAAACTTAATCATCAAGAGTGCATTTACCGATACCTTATCACTTTTTTGTTACCAACAAATCAGAGCTCAGAAACATGTTGGACCGGACAAGAAAACATCCAAATCCCAAATGAAGCTCAAAATAGGACAAGTTTTTAATCCACTCCTTGTCACGGTTGTAGTCTATTTATTTACTTTAATAATGCACCAAATAAAATAGATCATTATTCAATCAGTTCAGCTAACAATCGAATCTCATAACATTCACAAGAATATCAATTTTTAAATTTCTATAAATATCAGTCTTTTACAATGACTTTTGGAAGCCTGGGTTGCGTGCTAGGTAATACATTTTTGGATCTCCATAACATTTGATATAAAATTCACATTCCAGAAAAGACATGGGCGTAATATACATGAATGACAAAGGTTTGTAGTATCCGTCTCACTTCACAACTCATACATAAAGTTCTAATAAAGGTGGCTAGCAACAACTAACCCAGCTAAAGTATAAATAATTCATTTATCCTTGGACTCTTCCTACCACTCCTATTTTTACCTTTCCTATTGTATTTTCCTCATTTTCGGATATATAGTTGGCAATGCCCTTGAAACAGTGCATAGACCAAAGCCGAACCCAAAAAACTAATATATAAAAAAATCAATTCATCCTTGTACTGTTCCTTCTTCCCCACCACTTTTTCTTTACTTTCTCAAGTGCACCATCTTCACTTCCAAGTTTATTTATAATGACCTTTGTTTCACGCAGTCTTGCCCCATAATCCTTTTTCCAAGATTCAAACATCTGTTTTAACCTTCGAAGCTCTTGATCTGGGTTCATACTTGCTTCTACTTGACCAGATTTTACCTCAACCAAGAACTTGGCATCATCACCAAATACTTGACTCCTCTGCTCGAATTCTTCAGCCAGCCGACTTATAACATTCAAACCAGCACTCGTTGATCTTGTCCCATTGCTTTCTTGGCGCCTGTGATTACTTCCTACATCCCAGCTGTAATCCCGCTCATCACTTGCATTAACAGATGCATCTGAATTTCTTTCAGAGTCATCAATAGCAAGGCTCTTCTTTGCTATGGAGAGGCTAGATTGTAGGGATCTCATTTGTTTCTGCCACACTTCTTCCATGGATTTCATCTTCAATTCATACTCAGACCATCTGCTCTCATATTGTTGCAAACGTTGGTGAAGGATGTCATTTTCCTCTTCTTTCTCTCTCAGGGCAGCTTCAGCCCTAAGTACCCGGCGCTGTAATTCAGCCAGGAAAGATGACTTAACCAGAACCTCATCTGACTCTTTCACCTGTTTTGGAGTTCATGTTTGTAAGTATCACAAAGATGGAGCTTAACAAGCAGAACATAAGAACTTTGCTTGTGTATAAAAAATAAAAGGAAGCCAGATATTATAGTTTCTGGATTTTGGGAAAATAATACCTTCAAGTCTCTGGATTTCAAAAATCCAATGTCCCCTGAGCATCTTCTGACCAACCAACCACGAATAACTGCAAAAAGTAGCTCAAATAAAATTTACCAACAATACCATCAAAAAGACAGCTAGCTGTCCACATTCCAACAAATATAGCATTTTTAATGTATAATTATCTTGTACTGCATTCCTACAATAAAAATTAGGAATTTGGAATGCAAAACACTTGGTGCAACACCTATGCTAACTTGTGATCATCATCTTGCATACTTTTAAGTAGAATTTTGATTTCATCTGTTTAAAGAAGATAAAGAAATGAGAGCCAATCATCTTTTTTTAAAAAAAATTAAATAAAAAGTTGTACAGTCTTTATAAGCTCTAAATCAAACATCCAAACAATAAGAATTGGCAACACATATCTCAGCATGTATAAAATATAAACTCTTAACCTGATTGTATGACGATTGCAGCATCACTAATAGTCCTCATTCTATTTCTTGCAAGTACTGCTTTTATCCGCTTCTGTATAATAACAGCAGCTCTATGTCTCCGAAGTAAAGCTGCATATGCCTTTCTGGTTTTGTCTCCCCTAATATCTGCATGAATAAATAAGATGTTTGCATTATGTTGTACTTTTCTTCAGACAACATGAAAGGCTGAAAGAATGAGGTTGTAAAAAAGGAAATACATGACTGCAGAGTAGTGATTCCTCCCCGAAACTCCTTGAGAGAACAACGAGCTTGGTGACCCCTGAAGCAACTTTGGACACGTAAAATGCCATGGAGGGTACGATTTCTAGTATCTTCAAGCACACCAATCTGCGATGTGGTCAAAGCAGCATAAATTGGAATATATCAGAAAAAATTCATGGTCCTACACCTTTCGTAAAGGAAACCAATATTAGATATAAATCGAACTATAAACTAGAAATTCTTATACAAAAAGAAATCACTATAGTTGAAAATTTCTTGGTTTAATATGCAAAACATAATCTGGAAGCTATAACCCTAAAATATTAATCTTATTCTTCATCGGTACATTTGTTGATACTAGATTTCTTTCCTATACCATACTTAAGTGAAACACAGAATACAATGGTTAAAAAGTACATGGAGATAATCAAAGATATTTGTTTAAAAATTCAAATAATAAGCATATTACCTGCCCTGTTCGGAAAAATAACTTGGTGTGTCCAACTTGATACATCTCATGCAAAATTTTAAACTGATGAAGAATTGCAACTGAAACACTAAGTGGATCCTGAGATGCAACATTATCAAGCAGAAGAAAACCATATCTGATTCACCACAACCAAGCCAATAAGAAAAAGGTTAGACACATAAAAACACAAAGGAAGAGGGGGTGCGGGTGGTGGTAGTAGTTGAGAGGATATGAATCATCAGTTTCCTGTTATTATACCTTCTGGCAAACTTTTGGTGAGACATTCTTGTTGGAAAGCCTGATCTCGATATTCGAACTACTTCCAGGACCCCACAGCACCTCAGCTGTTGCAGCACAAGCCCTTGCTCATATGATTTAGGTGATTGGAGATTATTGGGCTTAATGCAGCGAATAAAATGTGGAGTAGTGCTCTCTAATCGTTGCATCAGTTGGAACAATTGACCCTGGATGCCAACAGAGGAAATAATTTTTTATGGCAACTAAAGTCAGATAAATATCTCCACCTATAAAAAACTGAATACTTAAGTTGATTTTAGTAGAGGGAAAAGTTTATAATTTATCTAGCTTTCTGTTATGATCTTGTTAGGACCCATTTGCAAGGTATGGAACTTAAAGTCCCACATTGGTTCTATGAGCAACTAATGTGGGGTTTATAAGGCCTTGGACACTCCCACCCTTTGAGCTAACTTTTGGGGTGATGCATCCCAAGGTTCTTATCACTTTCATATAGTTCATGGTTTGATATATTGGAGATTTTACCCTATAGCCCACCACCAGTGTTGTTAAACCGTCGTTTCCAAACGTAGAAACATCTGTTTCTACGTTTTTTTGATTGGAACGATTGTAGGAACGGAATTTGTGTAGAAACGCCGAGTAGCCTCGGTAAACTCAGTTAACTCGATGAGTTTACCGAGTTGACTCGGTACTGGAAAAAAACTTACATATTACTGGAGGATGGGTTCAGAGGGAGTGACGTGGCGGCGGAGGGAGAGACGGGTTCAAAGGCCTCTGCCACTTGAGGTTCCTGAGAGAGGAATGGGAAAATGGTGATTGTTTTGATGGAGGTGGTTTTGGTGAGAAGAGAGCGAGTAATTTGCGACGCCATTGATGGATTAGTGGAGTGAGTAAAGTGAGGGGTTTAACATATTTAGGGTTTAAGTGATTCCGATTGGGTTTTGTGGTGGTGGATGAGCGACAAATGGTAAATTCGAGTTTTTTTCTTTTCATTTGGAAGAAATGGGGATTGAGGTTGGGCCTTGATTGTTTGAAAGAGGGAATCCTTTTGAAAATTCAAAATCGAATGGATTCGGTCAGAACGCTTTTTTAGGGAAAAACATTTTTTCGAAATTTTTGTATTTTAAATTTAAAAAAGGGCCCAATAACAAAATGGCAAAGCAGAACAGTAAACAGGTCAAACTATGCAATAAAGACAAAAAAAAGGAGTGCTCAAAAATCAAAATATGAATAAAAAAATTCCAGTTAAGTACCTCAAATCCAGAACCTGAAAATGGATCAAACAGCTAAAATACCCTCGATAGCAGACAAGTAAATCCCAGATCATCAAAGTCACAATAAACCCAAAATAATGAGGAAAAAAAATCTCTTCTATAATTTTATTACCTAGGTGTTTTGATTTTAATATGTATTATGATGACTGAGTTTGAACTTAGATTTTATTTCCTTTAGTGTTTGGACTTAAATTTGTGATGACTTATGTATTGGTGTGTTCTGGTTTTATATATGTTAGATATATATATTTTTTGGTACGTAGTAAACTCTTACGTTCCGTTTACGTTTTACGATTTTACGTTTCTGCTCACCCGTACTGTTTCTATGTAGACTCTACGTTTTAATGACATTGCCCACCACTACTTACATTTTCACTCCTACGAAATTACAATATTGGTATTTGTTTCCCATCCTACTTCTGATAACCTAAACCAAGTTACAAGAAATATTCATTCAGTAAAACATGTAACATGAATTAATTATTTGTAGTAATTAAAAGAACTAATTTGAAGTATCTTGGTTGATACTTGATAGGCCATATCATGAGTAGGTCCATTGATATTTAGATGAGACAGTTAATTTTCCAGCAGTAAGTGCAATATTTCGCATGGTTTGATCAAGATAAATACCATCAACAGCATAACAGAAAATCTAGCATATAGGTTGATTAGAAAGAAGGTTGGGATCACTTTATAATTAAGCAGATGTACCTTGAATTTTGTTGTAACACTTAGCTTTTGGGAATCTGCACCACCTGACTTGTGTAATGGACCAACTACCGGCTTATCAGACTGAGTAAGCATATGAGATGCAAATATTTGGGGAAGATGACATGTGCATGACGATAGAAGTTGGATGGAATCCAAGTGCAATAGGTCCCTGTTCTTCTCCAGAAACCCAGTTGTATCATAGGAGACCTGAGGGGAGGAACAAGTAGAACTATCAAACAGTCAGGTAGGATAAGCAATTAAATTAATAAGAAATAAGTGACTCACTGCTTTTGAAATCTCAATCAAATTTTAGGAGTTCAGAATTATTACATATGAAATTTCAATCAAAATTATGGTTCCCTAATATGTGGACTCAAATCTGGTGGAATAGTGTCTCGCTACTTACATACTCCATAAAACCCAATTGTATCACATCATAGAGGTCACAACAGAAGGTCATATTGAATGCCTTTTGTAATGTAAATCATAGCGACAGACTTTAAATCTTACGGCAATTTTCAATCAATTTGGACAGCGATAGAACCAATATAGTTATATGAAAATGATCAGATAAATACCTCCCCAGCATAATGACACACAGTAAAGGCTTGGTCCCTTTCTCCTTTGAAACATGAATTAGAATTCAAATGCTGTTTCAGCTTGTTAGCAAATGTTAAATCCGTGCCATTCGGGAAAGTGGACTCTTCATCTAACAGGGATAATAATCCCAGTGGCCTCTGCAAAAATATAATTCAAGTTTAGGACACCAAAATATCTAATTTCTAATCACAACTGTCTGAATTTCCACAGCAAAATATAAAAGTGTAGCTGCCACAACAAACTTCATCTATTTACAGTTCACCAATAGGTCGGTACCTAATTTCAGGGATAAAAGGAGAAATCATTACTGTCAAAACATCACAAATTAAACGGGTAGTAATACAGTTTAAGTTTGTAATTAAAGAATTTCAATCAAGAAAAAGTGCACTAACAGAAATCAGTCCCAATAGATTAGCACACTCTCCACCTTTGACAGTCCCATTCACAGGTGCTTTAGAAAGTAAACCCCTTTGGAAGTCCAAAGCTCCCTCTAAAGTTAAGTCTTTTATTGGTGTTGAGATATATAGTCCCACATTGGTTGTATGAGCAACTAATGTGGAGTTTCTAAGGCCTTGGGCACTAAAGGGCGGGAGTGCCCAAGGCCTTATAAACTCCATATTAGTTATTCATCCAACCAATATGGGACTATATATCTCAACACGCCCCCTCACACGAGAGCCCATTGGGCTTGAGTGGATAATGCAACAAGCCCAACCTACCTGTGCTAAGAGAGTCCCCAAGAGAAAGTGGGAAACGGTGAGGCTCTAATACCATGTAAGGAACCTTGGGATACACCACCCCAAAAGTTAGCTCAAAGGGTGGGAGTGTCCAAGGCCTTATAAACTCCACATTAGTTGCTCATACAACCAATGTGGGACTATATATCTCAACACGCCCCCTCACGCAAGAGCACTTTAGGCTAGAAGCGTGGAAATTGCACAAGCCCAATTTTTGGTTTACCTTTTTGTGCTTTTTTTTTTAATTCCACTTTAAAGTGGGGGGCGGTGAGGCTCTGATACCATGTAAAGAACCTTGGGATACACCACCCCAAAAGCTAGCTCAAATGGTGGGAGTGCCCAAGGCCTTATAAACTCCACATTAGTTATTCATCCAACCAATGTGGGATTATATATCTCAACAATTGGGACAGCTGTGCTTGATAAAGTTTATACCAATGGCATGCTACGAGTTAGTAGGCACATGGTGTAAAGCACATGGTGTGGTCTTTCTAAAGGTATGTCCCTCACATATGTTGAGGGATTGGGTAGCTTTGATACATTGATATCTTTTGTTCCCAGCCGTCTGCTTTTTTCTTTTTCTTTTTATTTTAAGTATTATTCCTTTTCCTTCTTTCCCTATATATATATATATATATATATATATATATATTAGTCTGTATGTAACAGTACTGCAGCTGTATAGTTGTACTACTCTTTATTTAAATAGGACCTATCTATATATTGCTAGACACTGACATTCACATAAAATAATGCTAAATAGCCAGTTTGCCATAAATGTACCAGTCAACACAGTTCATTAGTTTGGTATGTCAGAATATTCAATCAAGCATCAGATTAAAGCGCTTATTAAAACCTATCTAAAAAATAAAAAGGATAATATACTTTTGTTTTGAAAATCCAAAGTTGCGTTTCTTTTACATTGCAGGTGCAGATGCAAGACATCACATGATGATAAAAAATCAAATTGAATATATAAGCACTCCATAGCCGACTAAAGCTTAGATTAGCTAACATTTTCCCATTGCAACCATTCAATTAACAAGCTGTCAGCAGGCCCAAAAAATTTAGTTCGTTTTGTTGGTTAGAAAGAGAAATAACAAGATACAAATAATAGGAGTGAAGTAATGGAGATCGGTTTTTGTTTTGGGAATAGAGGTTTGGGGGGAAAGCCAATACTCTCGAATTTCCTAGGGTTGGGAGAGTTAATTCCCAGTATTCATACTTTTCCATCTTCTATCTTGATTCTGCAATCACCTTCATTCAGATTTTAGAACTAAGGAGAAGAGTGACACTCAATAAATGATACATGCTCATCTCTTTCTGTTTTCTACTAGTTTCTGTTTCCTATTGCAAGCACACTAAAGATTGAGCAGAAGAGGGGTTGGGGAATAAAAAAGTTATGCACCTTCTCAAAAAGATTAAGGCAGTCTTGGTTGTCTTCAAATTCAACTTTAGTCCAGTCAATGCCATCTTGTATATATTCCTGAAAACAATAGATGTTTAGTTTTTAGAGGTAGGTATTCAATATTTTCTTTCGTTTAAGATATGAAGGCATTCAATACTAGTTTAAGTATGCAGTTTCTGTGGGGTACATACCTCCTGTTCTAACTTGAATAAATGACGATTGAAGTGTTGCTGTAATCTCTCATTTGCATAATTTATGCAGAACTGCTCAAAACTGTTCCTCTACAGAAATAAAATGCATAGCATCAATAAATCCAAGATATTTTAAAATTGATATGGATGGTGAGGTAAATCTAAAGAAAGAGGGAGGTAAGGTTGAAGTTGAATATAAACATACATTAAATGATTCAAAGCCGTAGATATCAAGAATACTGATTGATCTGCCAGTACGTCTTTTGCCAACAGCAAGTGATTTATTTATTTGTTCAACCAACCAATCGAACAGGCTTGCATATATTGACTTTGCCAAAGCATCTCTTGCATCAATTGCCTACAAGACAAAAGAATATATTTAAGCTATTGAGAAAGATAAAGTCTGTCATTATGATGTCATGCCACCATGCATCTTACAAATCTACGGTGGTCCAAGCCTATCTATATGTTCAGCACCACTTGCACGATGTTTTGACACAGAACGTACCCCTCCTAAACCACCCCTTCCCGCAAAAAAAAACTTTTTCCTTTTCTTTTGATAAGTATAAACTGTTATTTCAAAATCATTCAAGGTATTGAAGCCTACTTATACTGTTATACAGGGATTTTAGAATGAAATCACACTCAATTTCACAACGTAGTACAAATGAACAGAAGCAATCATCATACCAAGACCCTAAACATGATCTTTTAGATGTATCCAATGGGCCTCCTTTCCTCATAACAGGAGTAATGCGCCCATATATGCATGAATCATTCACATTCAAATGTTGAACGGAACTCCGAAGAAGAAAATTAAAACAAGACAAGGTTCATGACCAATGAACTTTTTATTTCCTTTTCTTTCGAATAAGAAATTAAACAAATTGGCATATGCTCATTGAGGAACACCATACACATTCATGTTCCCAAGATATTCCAACCTAGTAACTAGGAAGTTGCAATCTTTCCATCAGTAACTTTAGGCAAAAGTAAACTTTTAAAACAGTAGTCATTTACCTGTGATAGTGTCAACTTTTGGACAATATTATCGTTACCAACTTTCATTTTGCGAGTTGATAGAGTCAACTTGAGATCTTCAATGTCACAGCCAATCAATTTGGAAACGTGGGACAGACCTTTAAGAAGTCAGAAAAGGATTCATTTTAAGTGAGGTATTGAATAACTTGAAACACAAGAGAAAGCATCTAAAATCTGTTCAAAATATTTGCACAGAAATTTAGGTATCATACACCATATGCAATTTACAGTTGTCAAATGAAAATCAAAACAAATCATAGTTACTACAAAAAAAATTAAATGACAAGTCTGTGAAGGACCACCTCTCCTAAAAGATTAAGTTATTATGTAAAGGCTCATGAATTGTTTGATAATTTATATCCAACATGCTCCCTGTTAGAGTATAATATAAACCATTAAAGAAGCCCTCACCTAACAACTTAAGCTTTTGAGTTGAATTGGTTCTTTACATGGTATCATAATGATATGCAATGATATCAGATTGATATGGAGTGTACTTTATCTTTATGATATTTTCTTTTTAATGTGTTCATTAGTCACGAGCTTATGTCAATCGCCAAATGTACTCAAAGTTTAAGCTATTAAGTGAAACCTCATGAATGATTTTTATATCCAACACAAGAATTCTTTGGGCTCCAAGCATGGGCAATGCAAAAACTCACCTTACCTCGTGTTGAAATTCGATTTTTATTCAAAAAACCACTGGGTCATAGAGGCTTTAATACTGTAAGAGATATAATATTAAATCTGTGGGAATTTCTTGTAACTTAGTGTAATGGGCCTTAGCCCATGTAGCTTTTGTTGTTTCCTATTTTACCTTTTTGCCTTTGTTATATATTGTAAAATCTCATTGCATTTGAATATATGAATGAAACATTCAGTTCTCATTCATTTGTCATTCACCTAATAGCTTAAGCTTTAGGGATAATCGGTTCATAAAATGGTATCAAAGCCTCGATGACCAAGTGGTCTAGAGTTCAATCATTGTTCCCATTTTTCTAATAAAAAGTTAAATTTGAGATCAAGATAGGTGGGCTTGTGCATTATCTACGTTTCAAGCCCAAAGATCTCTTGCACAAGGGGACATACTAGAGATATAATATAAAATCATTCATGTGTCTTCACTCAAGAGAGTTGGTTAATGACAAATACCATTTCAAGGACCAATTCTCATAAAAGCATAAGTTGTAAAGTGATGGTTCATGAATACTTTCATATCTAATATGTAACAACGAAATCAATCAATGCAATTATGAGATGTTTTCGGCATATTCTAACATCAATTAAATAAACTACAAAATCCTCTCCTTCCAAGTTACCAGAAAAATTATATACCAATCCAAAATGCCAAAGTAATTCCAATGCAGGATGTGTTGAATGAAGCTAAGTGTTCTTCAAATAACATCCCAAACCTAAAGTATAGCATAAGAGAGAAGATTTGTACAATTTCCTAGAACACACAACACAAGAATTTCTTTAGTAAATTAGTTGATCACCCTTGAGGTTTTCATGCAATTACAATGACTTCCCTTCTACCTCTGGAAATTACTACAAATACCTTCCCTACTTTGATTTTTCACCAAACATATTCTGCTTGTCTTTGCGAGCTTAGAGCATTGGTAAAACTACTCATTTGTAACTAAAAGGTTACGAGTTCGAATATGGGAAATAGTCTCTATGCAAATATACAAGGGTAAAGCTGCATACAAAGATTACGCACACCTACCTTCACTAGTCGGGATTTGAAGGGGAGTGGTTTTATATGCGCCTTGTATTTCTAATATTCATAGACATAAATCCCCTCCATACAGCCTTCTACCAATTCCACAAAGGTGAAAAATACACATAAAAGGAGGAAGAGGGAAACAAATGGACTCTGGTGAGAAAAATGAATCAAATGGAGGATAGTCCAAATAAAGGGGTAGAGGAAGACCTAAGCAAAGAAAAACCATTAAAACAAAACCGTCCTCAGACTGGTTTTATTGAAAATTTGGTATTCGATAAAGCTCAATGACGTTGATTAATTCATTCACTCAAACCCACCTAGTAGGACAAGGCTTTGCTGTTATTGTTATCCCCACTTCTTATCTCTTTTTATCCCACTTTTTTATATTATTTCTCTCTCTACATGTTAAAGTGATCAGCTATGAATGCTTAAAATGTGGGATGAGTAGGTTAACAGTAGTTATAAATTCCATATATTTCTTTTGGTTAGATATAGTTAAATATAAAGAATATGTGAAAAATATATTGAATAAATAATTACAACACAAGAGCTCTCTATATATAGAGACTTGTAAAAACTAAAGAGCTAAGTTTACCCGATGTGGGACTATCTAATATATACTGAACAATTATATACGATGTGGGACTATCTAATATATAACAAATATTCTAACACTCCCCCTCAAGCTGGAGCATATATATTGTAAGCACCCAGCTTGCCACAAATATATTCAACCCGAGATCCCCTAAGAGCTTTAGTGAAGACATCCGCGAGTTGATTACTGGAGTTGACAAATGCCGTTTTGATTTCTCCTGACTGAATCTTTTCTCGAATGAAGTGACAATCGATCTCTATATGTTTGGTTCTCTCATGAAATACCGGATTAGAGGATATATGTAGTGCAGCTTGATTGTCACAGATGAGAGTCATGGGTTGTTTCTGTTCACAAAGATGGAGCTCCCGAATCAACTGCTTCAACCAGATTAACTCACAAGTAGCAACTCCCATTGCACGATATTCGACCTCTGCACTAGATCGGGCAACAACAGTTTGTTTCTTACTTTTCCAAGAAATAAGGTTTCTCCAAAGAAAACACAATAGCCTGAAGTAGAGCGCCTATCCAAGGGTGATACCCAATCAGCATCTGAATAACCACAAATTTCTGTATTTCCCTGATCTGAATATAATAAACCTTTCCCTGGTGCTCCTTTGATGTAATGAAGAATTCTAACAGCAGAATCCCAATGAGAATCACATGGAGAATCAAGAAACTGACTAGCGACACTAACAGCAAAAGGAATGTCTGGTCTGGTTACAGTGAGATAATTGAGCTTCCCAATTAACCTTCGATAACGTCCAGGATCAGATAATGGCCCCCCCTGTCCGAGCAACAACTTGACATTGGGATCCATGGGTGTATCAACTGGTTTACATCCCAACATTCCAGTCTCTTCTAGGATATCCAAGGCTTATTTCCTTTGACAGATAGAAATGCCCCATCTAGATTGCGCCACCTCAATTCCCAAGAAGTAACGCAGCTTCCCAAGATCTTTTGTTTGAAATTGACTGAATAAATACTGTTTTAACTGATGAATTCCTTCTTGATCACTTCCGATGAGAATGATGTCATCAACATAGACTAACAAATAGATGATTTGTTAGGAGATGTGATCCTATAAAATACAGAATGGTCAGCTCTACTCCGGATTAAGCCAAACGCCTGAACAGCAGAACTGAAACGACTGAACCATGCCCGAGGAGACTGTTTGAGACCATATAATGATTTGCGAAGACGACACACCTTCCCAGACTCCCCCTGAGCAACAAAACCAGGTGGTTGCTCCATGTAAACTTCTTGTAAATCACCATGAAGAAAAGCATTTTTGATATCAAGTTGTAGGAGTGGCCAGTGGCGCACAACAGCTAGGGCAAGAAATAAGCGAACCGATGCCATCTTAGCAACAGGAGAGAATGTGTCGCTATAATCAAGACCAAAGATTTGAGTAAAACCTTTTGCAACTAAACGTGCCTTGAACGATCAATATGGCCATCAGGTCCAACTTTCACAGTAAAATCCAGCGACAACCCACTATAGACTTCTCTGGGGGAGCAGAAACAACGTCCCAAGTGTCATTGGTATGAAGTGCGGTCATCTCATCTAGCATTGCTTGGCGCCACCCTGGATGAGAAAGTGCTTCACCTGTGGTTTTAGGAATAGAAACAGAAGAAAGACTAGAAACAAAGGTGAAATGGGAAGGAAAAAGACGGTCATAGCTCAAAAAGGTATAAAGGGGATAAGGATTACGAGTAGTACGTGTACCTTTTCTTTGAGCAATAGGAAGAGCCTCTGGTGAAGGATCCGGAGGGGAAGAATCAACTGCAGGGGGCAATGAGTCAACAGGGATCGAGTTAACAGGAGGCGACACAGTCTTACGACGTTGATAAGTGAGAAGTGGACGTTCCTCAGGTAGTGAAGCAATATGTCGCTTATCTGGTATAGAAGTACCTGCAGCTGGCAAAGACAAGTCTAGAAAGGGAACAGGAAGAACATGATCAACTTGTGATAATGAAGACGGGTTAGAATTAAAGGGTTGTTGATCAAGAAAGGTGACATCAGCGGAAACTAAGTAACGCTTGAGATCGGGAGAGTAACAACGATACCCCTTTTGAAGACGAGAATAACCAAGAAAATGCATTTTAAAGCTTTGGATGTTAACTTGTCTTTACCAGGAGTAAGATCATGAACAAAACAGGTACAACCAAAGACATGTGGGGATAGAGGATAGAGAGGAACATCTGGAAACAATAAGGTATAAGGAATGTCATTATTAAGCACAGATGAAGGCATGCGGTTGATGAGAAAGCAGGAAGCAAGTACTGCATCGGCCCAGAAGTGAAGAGGAACATGCATGTGGATAAGAGAAGAGTTCTTGCAATCTCAATGAGATGTCTATTCTTTCGTTCAGCTACTTCATTTTGTTGTGGAGTGTGAGGACAAGTGGTTTGGTGTAAAGTACCCTTTGTGGCTAAGAAATTAGAAAAGTCAACAGAAACATATTCCTTAGCATTATCACTTCGTAAAATACGAATAGAAGCACCAAATTGAGTATGGATTTCAGCAGAGAACTTTTGATAAATAGAAAATAACTCAGAACGGTTTTTCATTAAATAAATCCAAGTACAACGGGAAAAATAATCAATAAAAGTAACGAAATACCGAAATCCTAAAACAGACACACTACGACTAGGACCCCAAATATCTGAATGAATAATAGAAAAAGGAGCATCAGCTCGTTTATTGACTCGATTAGCAAAGGAAGAGCGTATGTGCTTTCCTTGCTGACATGACTGACAATCTAAAGTTTGAAGACCAGATAAAAGAGGAACCATCTTTTATAATTTTGAAAGACTAGGATGCCCAAGACGACTGTGGATGAGTTGTGGAGATTCTGTGATAGAACAAGCAACTGAAGGTCTCGGCACAACCAGGTAGAACAGACCCCGTGACTCACAGCCCACTCCAATCGTCTTCCCCGTACCCGGGTCCTGCACAGAAACAGAATGATTTGAGAAGGTGACGATACAGTTAAGAGAACTAATCAATTTACTAACAGATATTAAATTATAAGGGATTGAGGAATGTAATAGACAGATGTTAAGGTCAATGAGGAGGTTGGACAGATTTGTCCAATCCCATGAATGGGAGCCTTAGTTCCATCAGCAAAAGTAAAGGAGGGTAATTTATCAGAATAAGTAAGAGATGAAAAAAGTTCCTTATTACCACAGAGATGATCAGTAGCACCTGAGTCAAATATCCAAGGACCAAGTGATGTAGAATGAGAAACACAAGTAACAGGATTACCAGTTTCTGAAGTCTGAGATTGAGGAGAGGCTTCTCTCCTGAGAAGGTTCTGGAATGCTGCATAGTCTTCAGAGGATAGAGAGACTGTACCATTTGAAGCAGTATCTGATTGAGCTATATTAGCAGCAAAAGAAGGTCGCAGATGAGGATACTTTGTGTAGCAGCGTTCCTCATAATGACCAAGTTGCTGACAGTAATGACAACGAGGTCGCTGACCACGTCCTCCTGGGCCACGTCCTCCTGGGCCTCTACCACATCCACCTACAATATTCCCGCGAAAGTCATTACGGGAAACTAGAGCAGTAGGATCAACAGCGGAAGATGATGCAGGAGCAGATTTCTTATTCAAATTCAGAAGACGCTGATATGTCATGGATAGATCAGGCTCCCCACTCGTCAAAATAGTATCACGAACATTATCATATTCTTCTGGAAGGCCAGAAAGTGTGGCAACCATAAAGAGACGTTCTACCTGTTTTCGATATGCAGTAGCATCAGTAGGATAAGGCAGCATATCCAAATATGCCTGCATCAAAGATCGACTCTTGCCAACATATGTCTCCATCTGAATGTCGGATGATTTGCTTAATTCCATAAATCGAGAGATGATGAAATAGAGTTGCTGAACATCATTAGTGTAGAGGTTCTTTGCTTCCTCCCATACTTCAGTGTAAGTTTGAAATGAATAAAAGATATCCAAGACGACTGGATCAATAGATTGCCAGAGGATACTCAGAAGCTGGTTGTCAATCTTCTCCCAATCAGATTTGTCCTCTTTAGAGACATCAGTAGACTTAATTGTGAGATGGTTCCCATATCCTTGTCCAAAGAACCAAACTCGAACAGAGGTGGCCCAATTTTTGTAATTAAATGATCCCTTCAATTTTGAAGAGGTAATGGACCCCACATTGGTAGAGATGATATTGGGAGAGTTTTCATAGGAGGAGATGGAGAATTGACCTCTGAATGAACAGAAGAATTCGTTGCCATAGGACAAAATCACAAAGATATTAACCGAATAAATAGAAACGAACCTGATCACCAATCAAGAAGCGGTGCGCACCAAAAAAATTAGACCCGCAAAGAAGCAACCACAGATCCAGGAAGAGGAGGAGGAGACGAGCTTCTCTGTCCAAGATCGGCCGGAAAAAGTAGCCGGAACAGTGCTCACGCACCGGCAGAAGGTGGCACGTGAAGCCCACGCGCAGAGGAGACAGGTGGCGCGTGGGAGCGCGTGCCAACTCTGATGATGGCCGGACCTCCGCAGAAATGGTCACCGGAAGGAGAGGGTGTTGATCGCGTGGTGTCCGGACTGAAAACTTGCCGGAAAAGTGCTCCGGCGGCCTGAACAGTGCCTGACGGAGGTGTGGACGCGTTCAGAAGGTGCTTGGAGGGGACTTACAGTCCTTGATGGCTTGCCGGAAGGACGCACGGCAAAGAAAAGATGACTCCTAGGCGGAAGCTAGGGTTCCCAGAACAAAAGAACAGCTCTGATACCAAGTTAAATATAAAGAATATGTGAAAAATATATTGAATGAATAATTACAACACAAGAGCTCTCTATATATAGAGACTCGTAAAAACTAAAGAGCTGAGTTTACCCGATGTGGGACTATCTAATATATACTGAACAATTATATACGATGTGGGACCATCTAATATATAACAAATATTCTAACAGATATAAAGTCATTCATGAGCCTACACCTATCAGCTTAAGTTGTTAGCAAAGCTGGTCCCTGAAAATTCAATTCACAATTATTGGTATACTTATTTGAATGAGTTTAGGCACGTCATGACATATTAGTCATAAATTTGCATGCAGTACATTACAACATAGGATCCAGAGTTTCTAATGCCAAAACAGGTATACCGTTGTAATCTGCAAACTATCATACCCCAAAAATAATATAATGTACATGCATTCAGTAAAGGTTCTGGAAAATTCTTACCCTCATCTTCTACAGCTTGAACATGATTTTCATTATCAATCACAGTAAATGATATGTTTCCTAACCATAATACTGCAGCAAGCATTGCAAATACATTCTCCTGGTCTTCTTTACTAATGTGGACAACATCAAGAGCTTCCTGGAAATTGGTAAAATTATGATAAAGTTCGCATTTTTGTCAAACTATCATTTCAAAATCAATCACTGAATCAAAGCAGAGGTAACATTTAAGCCTATACGGAGGCAGATCATCTATGAATGACATAAAATAGTTTACCATGACTACGTGAAATTCTTCTGCGTCATTAACACCAGTAACTGAATAACAATTGCTTTGCCTCAGATATTTATAATCTTCTGCATTTTGTAAGTTTAGCTTCCCTGAATAAATCAAAGATCAAACAAACAATGAGATAAAGTTAAATAAACAAGAATATAAAACATTAAATGTTACAAACAAGACATATATAACTTATGTGAGGTTATGTTCTAATTTCCAAGTATTCTCCTTAATTTGTGTATGTTATCAGTATTCTCCAAACTAACAAGAATTAAAGTCAAAGGTCCTTCGTTGGTTCAGACCATACTGTTTGTGCCTAAAACCCTAATTGATTATTGAATTGAGTAATACGGAACTAGGTACCTGTTTGGGTTAGATTGTAAAAGAATTGATTACAAAATGTTGTAACAGGCATCTACAAAAACTACATGTTGAAATTATAGGGATTTAAGTAGATAAGGAAGAAAATAGAGAACAAACTCTGAATAATAGAATATAATATTGATATATGGTGTGTAATGATGTGTTATAAAAGACAAATACTAAGCTTTATTTATATTACTAGAAGACTCCTAATTCTAATTAAATAAGGAAACAAATTATGATATATATGATGTTGTAATACTCCACATCAGTCTCGCATTCTATATCAAATAATATTCTCTGTAATTTATTATGTTTATTATAAAATATTCTTTTACAATAGATATGTCATTATTTTATGCAATTAAATATTTAATTAGGTCTATATATTAAAATAAACCCATGTACAGTATTATTCAGAAAAATAATGTGCAATATTTTCCCATTGAGGTTGGTATTAGAGCTCCCAATCTAGCTTCAATAAAAAAGCCTAGTATGCCTTCATTGAGTTGTTGTCTTCATTGCGGTTAGCTTGACCTTTCGTTTTTCACCTTCATCGCGTTCAAACCCTTCCCAACAACACAAACCACCGCTGCCATTGCTGATCGCCACCTCTTTGCCCTCGGCAACTCCACACAGTACAACTTCTTGTGCATGAGGCCACACACCTCTTCTTCTGGAAGTGTGTGGCAGCGCATTTGGCCACTATTCTGCCTACCGACATTCTGCTTGTCTCTGGCTCCTTTATCCAGATCTGGCCCCCCCTTGCCGTATTGACATCAACTCCCCAGTCTTTCTCCCAAACAGAAAGCCCTAAAACATTTCTTAATTACAATCGCTCACTTTTGGAAGGTATAACTAAAGGGAGGCCCCAAAGTGGGAGATGAAATTTCAGTCATTAGTAAGGATAAGCTGAAGCACCTGCCACACTCTCATTGACCCTCTTAGTAAGCCTTTTGGCTCTTGTTATTTGGTTGTGATTTGGTAAGAACTTATGTTCTCAATCCTTTAATGCCTCTAGTACCATTTCTAAGCTACTGATCATAGGACCTTCCATTCTCCACAATTTTTTGTCCTATCAACCCTTATCTGGTATACATCACACAACATCCGCTAATGGATCTCATACATAAATTACAGGTTGTGGTAATATTAAGCTCGATTTTCCTTATATTCAACCAATGTGCTTCATGTTCCCAATCTTAACAATAATCTTATTTCTATTCCTAAGCTACCAAAGACCAAAATTGTGCAATAACTTCTTTTTGTTCTCATTGTGTGTTTTACGATCTTGCCACGGGAAAGATGATTGGAGTTGCTAAGGAACAGGGATAGTTATACCATCTCAATCTGCAAACTTAAAGTGATGCAAGTCAGAAGTTACTACCCTACTGTCATCAATCTAGTTCAGAGTCTAAAGCTTGTCAAATTTGGATCCAACACAAACGCCTTGAACATCCTCCTTTTACTTTACTTGAGTCTATGTTTCCCTCTCTTTATGAAAGAGTGTTGAATCTTTTCATTGTGATGTTGATGAATTTGCTAAACACCATCATGCCAAATATTCTCCTAGTTCCACTAAATGTGTTGAACCTTTTGCCCTTATTCATTTTGATGTTTGGGATCCTGCATCCCTCTCAAATATTTCTGGTTACAACTGGTTTGTTTTATTTATTAATGATTGCACTCAGGTAACTTGGGTATATCTCATGAAAGATAAATCAAAAGTATCCCAATTGTTTATTCAATTTTATCATTTGGAAACCAGGTGATGACAAGTCATTAGTCGTCAACAGTCACATGACAGAATAACAGTGGAAACACCTATTCTAACGTCCCCCGTTGTTTGTGGGTTCAATTGGTAGATTTTCAGTTCATAGAAGCTATTTGCAACTGCCCCAAAAGAATTTGTGATTTTTCGATTGACAATATAGAGACAACAATTATCCACAATATGCAACAAATATATTAGCAGAAGTGAAACAGTACGCTACAAGCTAGTTATTACCTCTGAGAGATGGTGATGCACCAGCACATAGCTGATAAAATATATGATACGACCTTTCCCCTTCATTGCACTGGACTACTCTAGACTGCTCAAATACCAGATAAAATTAGTGTTTACTAATGTAATATGAACATAATGTAGAACATAAAATTAGCTCAGAAGAATGAATAATTACCTTTTCCAGCAAAACTGTTTATGGTCATTCCAGGAGCATCACATAGATTCAACACATAGATGCAAACATTTAACATTATAGTTAGTCAGAAACTTGGGAGCAAAGACACATGGTTTCAGCCAGCAGAAAACTTACATGTTTGAATATTAGCACCAGAGATTTTTCCAGTTTCACTGAAGTGAATCTCAATGAGCTTTCCCTGTCATACATTCGGAAAAATTAAGAGAACTTTCACCTTTAAAAGAATATAAGATGACAGCTTAAAATAAAGAGTATCACAACTTGAAACCCACAAGAATGTGACCTTAAAGAATAATGTGATTAATATGATGAGGCAGGAATCTTACAAAACGACTTGAGTTGTCATTTCTCAATGTTTTTGCATTACCAAAGGCTTCTAGTATTGGATTAGTCTTTAATATCTCATACTCTATTCCACTTCCACCACCAAGGGCAGCCAAGTATTGCATTGGTTAATGAAATCGAGAAAGAGATTGACTTTAATGACAAAAGCTGCAGACAGAATGAAGAAGCTTTATGTCCATCTAATTCTAAACGTTAAGCCAAGATGGAAGATGAGAAGGTCATTTAAGTACATAGGGAAAAGTTCCTCCATTACATGAAAGTTAAAACATGAGCAACTATAAATGGAAGGGGGAAAAACTGAAGAATTTAAGCAAGGAACGCCCCAATTAACAGACCATAAAGAGTGGGTCTAGTATAACTACAGAAAAATTCTGTAATTCAGCCATTGAAAGGTCAAAACCAAACCAAATACATGCATCTAGGCACTTGAAACTCAGAGAAAATAAAACAAAAATAAAATGCCATAAATACAAAATTCAATCTATGAGCACTTAGGGATTATACAAGGTTCTATTCACTCTTTTTCTCAGGGGGTGGGAGGTTATGGGACAGTATATTTCTTTCTACAGGTAAACTAAAATACTACTTAATATGGACAAATAAAATGTTAGGAAAAAGCGAAAATCACAAT
>JAVKPL010015821.1:0-13253 GCA_032173675.1 Gastrolobium villosum
GGCTGGTTCGTGCCGACGAAGAATTGTAAACAGCATAAGTTTTGCAGGAAGCTCACAAGTGTAAGTACGCAGTTTATCCTGGATCCACGAAGATTGGACCATCACTCCAAAGACCTCATTTTGGTGGCCGGGTATGAAGCGTGATATTGCGGAAGTACTGTATCTCTGATGCTTAACTTGTCAGAAGGTGAAGTACGAACATCAGAGATGCTATCGCGTACTCCTTCCAACCTTTGGAGATTCCCGAATGGAAGTGGGGACAGTATTTCGATGGATTTTGTAGTTGGACTTCCTCGGACGCGAGAAGGATATGATTCTATCTGGGTGATTGTCGATCGTTTAACGAAGTCAGCTCATTTCTTGCGTGTAAGAACCACTTATGATACAGAAAGGCTTGCTAGAATCTATCTGCAGGAGATTGTGAAGCTGCACGGAGTTCCTACGAGTATTGTCAGTGATCGTGATCCCAAGTTTACATCTAAGTTTTGGGAATCCTTTCACCCGCCGATGGCCAGACGGAACGCACCATTCAAGCATTAGAGGACATGTTACGAGCTTGTGTTTTGGAGTTAGGAGGCAGCTGGGATAGTTATCTTTCTTTGATTGAGTTCGCTTACAACAACAGTTACCACTCCAGCATTCAGATGGCACCGTATGAAGCTTTGTATGGGAGAAAATGCAGATCCCCTTTATGTTGGACGGAAGTGGGTGAGCGAAGTATGTTAGGACCCGATCTAATTCAAGAAACATCCGAACAAGTAAAGAAGATTCGGGAGAATATGCAGAGGGCTCAGGCCAGACAGAAGAGTTATTACGACAAGCGTCATAAGCCTCTATCTTTCGAAGTCGGAGATCATGTATTTTTGAGAATCACACCTACATCGGGACTCGGAAGGAGATGGGAGTAAGAAGTTAAGTCCACGGTACTTAGGACCGTATCTGATTATGGACCGGATTGGAGAGTCTGCATATCGGTTGGCCTTACCACCCAATCTGTCAGGAAAAATACCTAAGTACTATATGCTTGGTGTACATGTGTAGAATTCGGATGTATGGTTTATGTGTAATGGTTTGTGAGTTGTTTGATCTTTATTTCTTGGATAAGACTAAGGTAGTCAATTAAATTAAATCATAGGAAGTTACATATGTAGGCATGTGAACTTGATCTTATGAGTAATGTGAGTGTGTGCTAGAAGGCATTAGTGTTTGGATGTGGGCTTGAGTGTGTATAGACTTGTTGCTTTTGGACTTGGGTGTTTGGATCCTTTGTGTGTGTGTGGCCAATGGCCCAAGGATGACTCTTGGATCAAGCCAATTCAGCCCAAAATTGTAACCATTCTTATTTTCCCTAAGCCTTGCCCATTTAGGGTGTCTTGTGCCTCAAGGAACAACCACTTGGCTTCATGTTTTCCCTCTCTTTTATGCGCACAAGTAGATGGATTACACTTAGAAAAATCTGCCTAATCCCTTCATGTTTGACCGCCACCTCATCTTGATTATACACACTTGATTTTAATTTTATTGCATGGTGGATACATGTGCAATTTAGCATGTTTTTAGGCTGCATACTCACCCATTTAGGCGCACATGGGAGGGACCTTTGTGCAGATTTCTTGTGTCACCAAATTGCCTAACTTGTTGACTTGGAGAACCCTCTTACACTTCCATCATTAGACTGCATTGTGCAGATTTTGTTGCAAGCTTTTGCAGCCATCATGAGTCAAATCCCCTCCTCCTTCCACATGCATCATGAGACTGCATTCCCATCATTTTTGCGCAGAGGGCAGCTCCATAAAACCAGAATTCTTGGCTGCCACAAAGCCCTCTTGCTTGTGGACTTAGTGAACCTCCCTCACCCCTCTCATTGTGCGCATGGTTTGGCTCCTTATGCAGAAATTTTCTGCACAAGGACAGCTCCAATATGAGTGTTTGGACTGTCACAAATCTACACTCATGATGCACCTTTTTCCCCTCATCATTTGCGCACCAAGGACTGCACAAGTGCAGATTTTTGGACTGCCACATAGTGTTTTACTTGTTGACTTAGCAAAACTCTCTCATGTGCTCATGACACTCCCTTCCACACCTCTTTGTGCGCAAACCATGGCTGTTGGGCAGAGAAAAATTCTGACTTTGGACAGCTCTTAAAGCTGAACAAATCTTCCCTCTTTCCTTGCATGTAAGTAGAGTAAATTAGAAGCCAACACCTTGCTTGATTCAGCCTTAGATTCAGCCCCATCCTCTCTAAGAAATCTGAATACTTCATGATAGTTAATCATAACTTTTTCCCTCACTTTCACTATATATGTGCGCATGGAGAGGGGGCTGCCTTCATGTGCAAGTGCAGCCAACTCCTCTCCAACTTCTCTTCTCCTCACTCCCTCACTCCCATAACCGAACCTACAAGCCTCCTTGGAGCTAGAAGACCTTGCTTAAGACAACTCCTTCCTTCCCTCACCTCAACCATACACCAAGCTAGTGCCAACCTAGTTCCTCACCTTGTTGCGCATAGGACCTCTTAGGAAGTGTGGACTTGTGTGTGTTGAAGCTAGAAGGTGGTGTGATCCTTGACTTTGAAGGGTGTGCTACAAGAGGTAGGCTCTAAACTTTGAACTCTTTCTTTGTGTAGCCATGTTTGTATGCTTAAATGTCTCCTTGAGTATGTGTGGTTTTGGATTTAAGTATAAGCATGATAAAAGTAGAATGATGGAGCTATTTCATAATGATATGTATGCATAGAAACCTCTTGGTTATGTTCGAACTCATGCCACTGTTTTATGTGCACAAATGCCACTGTTTTATGTGCACAAATGCCACTGTTTTATGTGCACAAATGCCACTGTTTTATGTGCACAAATGCCACTGTTTTATGTGCACAAATGCCACTGTTTTATGTGCACAAATGCCACTGTTTTATGTGCACAAATGCCACTGTTTTATGTTTTATGTGCACAAATGCCACTGTTTTATGTGCACAAATGCCACTGTTTTATGTGCACAAATGCCACTGTTTTATGTGCACAAATGCCACTGTTTTATGTGCACAAATGCCACTGTTTTATGTGCACAAATGCCACTGTTTTATGTGCACAAATGCCACTGTTTTATGTACACAAATGCCACTGTTTTATGTACACAAATGCCACTGTTTTATGTACACAAATGCCACTGTTTATGTGCACAAATGCCACTGTTTTATGTACACAAATGCCACTGTTTTATGTACACAAATGCCACTGTTTTAGTCATGAAATGCCACTGTTTCCATGCTTAAAATGCCACTGTTTTTATGCATAAAAGGCCACTGTTTTAAGTCATCATATGCCACTGTTTTATGCATAATGTACCACTGTTTAAGTTATTCCATGCCACTGTTTTATACATAAAAATGCCACTGTTTTACTCCTCAAAGGCCACTGTTTGTATGTATAAAATGCCACTGTTTTGGAAGTTCAAAGTGCCACTGTTTCTGTTTTAAAAATGCCACTGTTTCTGTTTTAAAAACGCCACTGTTTCTGTTTTGAAAACGTTTAAAACGTCACTGTTTTGGCTGCTGTAAACACTGCTGTATGCTCACTGTTTTGCTGCTGTATGCTCACTGTTTTGCTGCTGTATGTTCACTGTTTTGGCTGCTGCTGTAATGCTCACTGTTTTGCTGCTGTATGCTCACTGTTTTGCTGCTGTAAATGCTCACTGTTTTGCTGCTGTATGCTCACTGTTTTACTGCTGTATGCTCTCTGTTTTGCTGTAAATAGCCACTGTAAATGATTAGTTTTAATTGATTTAGGTGCGCTTAAGAAGTGAGAATATTTCGCTGCCGTTGGTAATTTTTAAGGAAAGCTAAGGTAAGTGTCAGGCGATGATGCCTAATGTAACTATTGACTACTGGTATAGAATTGTAACATGATGCTCCATATGCCGTAAAAATATTATGTTCCATTATAATGAAAGGAAACTGCCAAATATGTGCCGTGATGGCTATATGACTATGAGGTAAAGACGTTATGTGGCAGCATAACGCATATGAAAGGTATATAAGCATGCATCTTACATTATACCGCATTTTTACGCTTTGTGTGTGAAAGCATAGCATGTCATGCATGTAACAAGATCATATAGGCCTTGTTTTAGAATAGTTATGTACAGGACCATGTGTTTGAGCAAGCATCATATAGGCATCCCCAAGGTACCGGGGTATGGGACACTTGGCATCAGTCCGCATAGGCCCACAGATGGAATCCACATGGAGCTCAGGTGCCAAGGGATATTTGATTCCACTGTGAAGTGCGCGCACGACGGTGCTAAAAGCGCAAAGGAAAGGCGTTATATACGCAATATATGAATGTGATAAAATGAAAAGGAACAAGTATATGTTGAAGTGACTGTTTATGATTTTGTGCCTAGTTAATACTGTTATATTACTGGTTTTATTGCCACACTACTGGGATTATTCTCACCCCTTCGGGGCTGCTATTTTTCCAAAATGGCAGGAGGACGCAAGAGCAATTGAAGGAGTATTATTTTGCTGTTGATTGCTGATGCTTGGAATATCAGTGTTGCTGTTTGTTTAAATGGATAACTGTAATGATTAATGTTTAGGAACTATTTTGGATGACTGTAGTCTTTATCATGATTATGTTAATATTGAACTTTTGTGAACAATGACTATTTCAGAAAACCTTTATGAAAAGAATTTATGTGTTGAGAATTTTTATACGGATTTGTATGCTGCTTTGTTAGCTCATGTGACGTAACGACTCTAATTCCGCTTAGCAAACGACTCTCTTGGATGCATACAAGGGAGGGCGTTACAGTTATTTTTTCATATTAAGGGAAATATTTATGTATCCTTCAATTTTCGTGCAATGTTTTTTTTTTTTTTTTTTTGCTTTTTTGTTTTTTAATAGACTTAGATCTCGGCAAAAAAATTAAAATATTACTATTTTAATAAATAATTACGAATACATAGCAGTTTCGAAACTGTTTACAAATCTATAGCGGTCAGTGGCAAAAAAAAAAAGTTAACTTATGAACCGTAAAACTTTGAAAAGGCATAACTTTTGACTCGGGTATCCGAATGAGGTAATTCTTTTTTTGATTCCATATAACTTTTCGAGATCTACGCAATGACATCTCATTTGATATATTTTATCTCTCACAAACACAATTCAAATTTGCAATAATTGTATTATATAGTGTATTACAACAAAATTTTAAAAATTATTATTAATAAGAAAAATAAAATAAAGATTAAATTTGTGATTTAAACTCAAAAGTTAATTTGAAAAATCTGTATTAATAAAGAAAATAATTAAATAAATATTCTAAACACTTGGTAGAATATTATATAAATTTGTATATATTTTAATAATTAATAAATAAACTTGTAAACTATTTTTTTTCAAACACTTGGCAGAAGTATATATTTTAATATGACATTAAGTATCCTTATTTATAGATGAGTTAATCTACTTTGGTGCCATCTTTATATTATCATTGTTGCAAATTTGAATTGTGTTTGTGAGAGATAAAATATATCAAATGAGATGTCATTGCATAGATCTCGAAAAGTTATGTGGAATCAAAAAAAGAATTACCTCATTCGGATACCCGAGTCAAAAGTTATGCCTTTTTAAAGTTTTACGGTTCATAAGTTAACTTTTTTTTGCCACTGACTGCTATAGATTTGTAAATAGTTTCGAAACTGCTATGTATTCGTAATTATTTATTAAAATAATAATATTTTAATTTTTTTGCCCTTAGATCTCACTCAAAGTATATTTATAGCGCAAAATATCTATCTCCTATTGGATAAGAAAATCAAAACTCATAAACTAAACAGCCCAAATCAATAGATAAACTTATGAAAATGACACAGAATCCTTTCCCCAGACATGGATGTCAATCAAAGCTCATAATGTAAAATTCCAAAGCTACAATGAAAACCATGTTCAACCCATTTTTTGATTTTTGACAATCTCTTGAGGCACAGAAGACCCGTCCGCAAGTTCATTTACAAGTCAAATCTTAGGACAAAGCACATTCATAAGTGGTGTCCCTCTAATCTACTGCTAAATTAGATTACTCTAAAATATTATTTAAATTTAATAAGAAAAATATTACTCTTCTTTCACATAAGATGATTTTTCTCATATTATTTCATTTTGATTTTCACACCTCACATTTTTTCTTTTTTCTTGTAATGGTGGAAATCATCTATTTTCTCTCTATAATATAAAATAACTATCTTATGTGAAATAAGACTAATAATGCCCATTTAATAATTGGCATTTCATTTATAATTGTCTTCTAAGATATTTAGACGACAGATATATTAACTTTGGACAAATATGAATAATAATTTTTTTTATGGAATTAGTATTTATTTCCTACAAACATATAAAAATATGAGGAGGGATATTCTTACTACCAAAATTTTCTACAACCAACTTATTACCTATCTAATCACCATTGGATCAACATTTTCTCTTTTTTCAAAAACTTTTTAACATTCTCTCTTTTTGATTCAATGGTGATTAGATAGGTAGTAAGTTGGTAGTAGAAAATTTTGGTAGTAAGAATATCTCTACTCTAAATATATATATAAATATCTATATTTTCTTCTTTTTACATAAGTCCCATATATTTTTATGTATGCAGGAGATAAAATTATTTTTCACAACATAATTTTTTTATTGAATAAAAAAAACATTGGGATGCATGTTCACATGATGATCTTGAATGATAATGACTCTGGTCCCCAATTAAAATGCCTTCTTTCCCAACCAGGCTGTATGCAATATGCATTGTGGACAGGCCTGGTCACATATCGACCCCAGAAGATGACATCTAACGGAGAAAGAGAAAGTGATAGAGATGGAGAGAGAGAAGGGAAAAGTGTTCAAACTTCAAGTTTAAATTTTAAAATTTCTGGAAAAAAAAAATCTAATAATATTTATGATTAAAAATAAATTATTGTATTAATGTTATTTTTAAATATTCCACCTGATTAATGCAACCAGTTGTGTGCAATCAGGTGCACATGTGATATATACGCAACTACAAATTCCTATGAGTTTGTACACCAGGTATATGGGCAACTAATTGTATTAATTAGGTAAAATATTTGAAAATAATATTTGATTTAGTAATTTATTTTTATTAATGTATTTTTTTCTTAAAATGGCTTCATTGGTTTGAGAAATAATTGGCAAATTTTTTTGTTTTGCTTCAAAACACTTGACTCAAAATCTGTGTTTTTGAAAGGTAAAAGAAAAATCTAGAGTCAAATAGTTTCTAAAGCAAAACAGAAGATTTTGAGTCAAATTCTTTGAATAGTATAGCAGAGATGCTCATAATTACATTACGAGATTGGGTCCGGTGAGTGCGAATGATTATACAAGATGGGATTCGGAATCACAAGCATAGGCACAATTAGTGACAATTATGAAAGCAAATTCCACAGTCCTCGCCAAAAGGGAACAAACTATACTTATTACACCTTGTGCTGTTGTGTGCCTCCGAAAGCAAAAGGAAAAAGAGAGATACAAAGATAGACATTGATTGGAGCTCCCTCTTGTGTATTTTATTGTTCATTTATATACATATGGTTAAGTTCTTGATTTTAAATCCCTCCCAATATAGATGATGATGAAGAATCACTTAGGTGATAGGCCCTTTCATGCTTTACATAACATTAAAAGGTGTTATTAATCTTATGTTGCATAAGATAGGATCTTATGTGGGTGCAACAAAATCGTGGGTCTACAATTTTAAAAAAATAAAAAATAAAAAGAAAAATGGGCATAATATTTCATGAGTGTGCAACATAAGATAGTTATCTTATGTGACATGAGATAACTATTTCTAATATTAAAACAAAAAAAATTTCTGATTATTTTTATTATTTTTCTCATAACATAACATTAACTAAATATTGCTAGGTTTTCTCTGGTGGGAACTGATATGTGGTTCATGTCATTGTCAAATTATGATGTTTATATTGTTATCAATCTCATTCTCACTCTGTAAACCTATATTCAATGATGGAATATATTCTTATTATTAAAATTTTCTACTACTAACTTACTGTCTATCTAATCACCATTGAATCAAGGAGAGAGAATGCTAAAAAAAATTTGAAAAAAGAGAAAATGTTGATCCAATGGTATTAGATAGGTAGTGAATTGTTAGTAAAAATTTTTGATAGTAAGAATACCCCTCCTCATATTTAATTGATCGGTGATGTTATGACTGTTAAATAATGGTCAAATGTTTTTCAATAAAAATAGTAAATATAAAAATGCATGGTGGAAAATATCATAAAACTACTTAGATTGACTAAAATGAGTTAACTTGACTTGTTTAGGTTGGACCAAGCTGAGTTCAAAACGAGTCAACTCAGCTTTAGATCACTTTAATGGTGACTAAAAAAATGACCAACTCACCTCAGTTAGATGATTAAAGGAGTTAATATACTTAAGTTTTTTTTTTTAAATGGATTTAATATTTTTCTCGTAAGAAAAAAATTAAAATTATCTCCTTATAATCTAAAACCATGTCGTGAAGTACACATAAAATTTTAATACATTATTATTGAGTAAATTTTGAATGAATTCCACTGAAATAAACCTGAGACCATCCTCTATTTAGTGAAATACACATAAAATTCATTTATTAGTAACAAGTGTATTAAATAATATATTACTAGTTTATCATATATATATATATATATATATATATATATATATATATATATATATATATATTACTAAACTCATCGTCTAGTTATACTCAAATCGAACCACTTTTTAACTGTCAACTGCTTCGACATTTGAGGGGGGAAAAATGCTTGGGCTGAGAAAAAAGAAGTTAACCACTTCCACAATTATACACAATTATCTCTGCAAGAAATGTATATTCCCATTAATATTCACGTATTTTTTTTTCATTCTTTTTATATTTATTGTCAGTTCAGTATGAAGTAAAAAATATAAGTGAAAAAATTATGGGTTTTATGTTTATTATGTTGTAGGAAAAGTGATTGTGTAATGTTATAGAGATTCATTTTACGTGCCATATTTTTTTCTTTTGTTTTAAAATATGTGGGCTCCACAAAATGTTGTGTGTGTAGGAAAATTTATTGTGTTATGTTAAATGAGGAAATGAAAACCCAAAAATTATCTTTATCAGTTTTTATTTATAAAACTATATTTAGCCTCGTAACAAAATGACGCCACTAGCCTACTCTATTCATTTCCAATTGGTGGAAACTTCATTGGAAAGCATCAAAACTGTCTGAATTTGACTATTTTCAATAAAAATGAATTTTTTATTTATAATTTTCTTATATATCTAATAAAAAAATAAACTTTTTAAACTCAAATGACTTCAATGACCTAAATGTTTAATATGATTCAAAATTTTAGATGATTTATCAAGAAAAATTCTAAAAGAAAGAGGGGAAAAAAATAAATGTATTAGTGACCTAACTTGCCAACCCATAGGTTAATGCAAGTCAGGCCCGAACTAAGATTTTTAGTGGCCCATTTGAAATGAAAACGAAATCCATCCTATTCATTATCAATACAATATGGAATGTCAAGTGAAGGAAAAAATAATTAATAAAGTGGATTTCTTTACCTCTCGTTACAATACAAAGATGGACAAGAACCACTTCAATCCAAAATCTTAGGATGTTGGGTGAGAGTATTTTTAATGGCTTATATTATTTTCTAACACATCCCCTCACGCAAAAGTTCTGAAGCTCTGATATCATATAAAGAATCACTTCAACCCAAAACCTTAACGTGTTGGTTGAGGGTACTTTTAATGATTTATATTATTATCTAACAAAACACAAAACCAAAAAAAAAAAAACACGCAGAAGAATGTAGTGGCTTGGAAATAATTGGAGCCGTTTCATTGTTGTTAAAGATTGTCCAATTGAGGCCATTATAATCTGCAAAGCATCGACACTTGATTTTTTTTTAATTTACGTGTCGGACACGTTCCGACACGCTCGGACACGCGTCCGACATGTGGATAACATTTGGGGATATGCGGTCAACTCTCCGACACGTTCCGACACGTTATTCCGACACGCAATCAACTTTTTAGGACACGTGGTCAACGCTCGGACACGTTTTTTTATCTTAATTAATTTTTTTTTTATAAACAATCTTAATTTTATTTTGTTAAGTAAATATAAAAGAAATAATTTATAAATTGATTTTTTTCTGTTATGAAATTTGACATGAAAAATTACTTATATTTATATTTATGTCATGAAATTTAAATATTTGATTGATTATATCACTTATTATGAACTCTTATATATTAAATATAAATTATATATATTAAAAATTTTATTTAATATCAAAACGTGTCCCAACGTGTCCAAATATGACATTTTTTAGAATTAACGTGTCGGCGTGTCGTATCGTATCCCGTATCCCGTGTCCGTGTCCGTGCATCATAGATTATAATCACATCATTTGTTTAGATTAGCTTGTGACCTTGAAGCACATATTACCTTAAATTGCTATTATTCAAAATCAAATGTATCCAAATTAATCTTTGAGGTTTAATTCTTAAACTTCAAATATGTTTGACTTGAAGATACATTTTCTGTTTTTCCCCCCAATTACTATAAATTTTTTATTTTTATATATTAAAATTTCAAAATACATGTTTAGTTAATAATCTTTTAGGCGTTTGGTCGAGTAGAAATTTTTTTTGTCCGGGAATCTCGATTTTCAAAAATGTTAAAAATATTCAGTTTACGATAATATTCGAAAATTTAAAATTTAGAAAAATTTAGTTTGCTGGAATCCGGCAAAATGCCGGCTACCAAACACCCTAGCCTCTCACGTGTTTAATTGGCTTATACAAGATTCATGTTACCTAAGGGGTACATCTTTGTACAGCTATAGGCGAATGGGTGGGAGGTTTCTCTTACAACATTGGTCCTTGTTCTCCTTTAGAAGTCGAAATTTGGGGCATCCTCCATGGGCTCAAACTTATTGCAGATTTGAATATTTCCAAAGTTTGGTTGGTAGTGATTCTAAGGAAGCCCTTCTTTGTGCTGATCCCGGATATATATATATATATATATATATATATATATATATATATATATATATATATATATATATATATATATATATATATATATATATGACATAATCTGCTGCCTTCTCCCCTGTGGTGAGCAGATTGAATAGAGAACTTCAAGTTTTTGATTTTATCCACCTAGAATTTGTTCCTAGGGAGGTTAATATTTGTGTTGATAGTCTGGCTAAGTTTGGTTTTAATTGCAGGGGTGGAGAGTTGATGTGTTTTTTCTCTCCCCTGTTAGTGTCTTTCCTTTTTGGAGTGACTTTTGTAAGTATCTGCTGATGGATTATGTGTCCTCCAGCATGCATCAGCTATCTCTTTAGTTGTTCTGAACTACGCCCTCCATTTTTATCACAAAAAAAAAGGTTTTGTTAGGAACTATTTATAGAGATGGAAATTACCACCTAGATCAACTGGCACGAGGTTGTTCTATCTTAATAAGCTTATTTGGATCCTCTTTTTTCAAGTTAGAAGTTACTTATAAGGTAAAGCTAAAAAAGAGAGCTTAAAAATAAAAGCTAAAAGCTGTTTGGTAATTACATAAAAGTTTTAGTTTAAAAGTTACTTAAATGCACATATTTCTAGAAAATTATCTCTTTCTTCATCTTTATAACTCTTCATTAAAAAAAATACAATTCAAGCAAAGTAAATAAGAGCTTAAAAAAAAGCTACTCGTAAGAGCTTTTAGTTTTCAGCCATTTTTTTCATTATAAAAAAAAAACTTTTCATGATAAGAATTTTTCTCAAAACCTGTTTGACCTAACTTATACTTATAAGTAGTTTATAGCTTAAAAAGGAAAGAATGTAAATCTAATCTCAAATTCAAGCTCTAAGAATGCAGCTATATTAAAATCTTGGTAGGATAGGAAAAGTTTTGCCGTCTTTATGATCGTATTTGGCTCAAATCCAAATTAGTCGGTTGATGATTTATACTAAAAAAACAAAAAGAAAGAGACGGACATTGGTCAACATCGATATCATATGTGGTGTGAGATGGTGGTCCACGTGGTTGGATGCAACATGGGATGGGGATGGAGATTCAGTTCTCATTGGTTCAAAATCCATCCATGAGAGATTAAGATTTAATCTACAGATTTTATTGTCCTACTTGGCCTTCTATGAGAGCTCCTTCTGATTTTCTCCCACTTCACTTCCACTCACATATAAAAGTCACTAACAAGTGTTCATTTGCAAAGAAAACTTCAAACCAGCCTCATTTTCCTGCAGTAGGCTAAAAGAGAGATGGCAGCTGCAGCATCTACTGCTGTGTTGTTTAGATTTGGATCTTGCTTCTTATGTGGAGGAAAGAGAAGCCAAACACTGCTGGCTGCTGGTGTTGGAGGCAAAATTGGTGCTGCTATTAGTCCTAAAAGAGTTATAGTGGCAATAGCTGCCGCACCAAAGAAGTCATGGATCCCTAATTGGTAGCCTGACTTATCCCGTTTATGAAAAAAAAAATGGCTTAGTCTAATATGTTAGTATGTTAAATTTTAATTTCCAAACACAACCATAAATCAATTTTACAAAATATTCAAATTATGTTGTTAAACCAAAAATTATAATTTCAATGTCCAAACAGAATCATGAATCACAACAAAACTCATACAATCTTCATTTAAGTCACTTTTAAAAGCAAAATAGTCAAAATTAAATAACAAATATTTCAACATATCCAACAAAAAAATTCATACTATGTAAATTAAAATAACTACAAGAATCCAACAAACACTTCTGATGCTTGTAGTAAATATAACCTCTCCCAAAAACCTTTTAATATATTCATATATACAATCTAACATTTTGAGATGTTGGTTCCTCCTACGTAAGAAATAAAGTCAGATTTTTATTAAAATATAATCGAATATAATTAAGATATAAATAATTACAATTGATTAAATTTATATCTTTTATTTTTTCTTTAACACATACTTATTCTATTTTATTTTATTTAAAATAAATAGTACAATATAGGTCGGCCTATATGCTTATAGGTCAGGCCTTGTGAAAGTGGACATACGGCCTTTTTATTAAACAAGTTTTTCCAAGGGCCAAGCCCGGCCTATATTACGAAATATACTAGGTCAAGTCTAACCGAGCATTGGTTAAAGTGTAGGCCATTGTAGCCAAAGGCCTGG
>JAVKPL010015822.1:0-13478 GCA_032173675.1 Gastrolobium villosum
AATTTTAATTTTAATTTTTTTCATCATGATTCCTTGCAAGTTGCTATTGCAAACGTGTTATGTATGTTATTGGGGGGCTGTAAATGATGTTGTTTCTGGGTTTGTGGGTGTATATCTATAACCACAATGTCACATCTTTGCACACACGCACAAGGTGTTTGCTCAAACGCCTGACTCAGAATAGTCAGAGCGCTAAAACGCTGGTTCTCAACGTTTTAGCGCTCAGACTGAGTACAACAGGATTACGGCCAGGCCGCTAAAATGCTCCGTGACCGTTTTAGCGCCCACCCCCTGCATACACACACAAGGTGTTTGTTGAAATGCCTGACTTAGAACAGTCAGGGCGCTAAAACGCTAGTTCTCAACATTTTAGTGCTCAGACAGTGTAAACCAGGATTGCGGCTAGGTCGCTAAAACGCTCCATGTGGTCGTTTTAGCGCCCAGCCCCTGCTGTAAACATGACTTTTACTTGATTCTGGGAATTAAGGGGGATGTCACTGGTGTAATGAGGGATTAATTTGCATGATGTTCTTCATTTCAATCAGGGAATTATATGCTATATTGTTCATTACATTACTGACTTGTTCCTTTGATGAGCAGATACATCTGCTTCACCACAAAAGAAAGTCAGCAAAAAGAGGGCAAGAGGGTCCAAAAATTCAGCACCTCCACCTCTTGCTTTTGATGAGCACTTTTGGAGAAGTGTTGAACATGAAGACTGGTTCAATAAGAAAACTTCCTGTAACGCCCTCCCTTGTATGCATCCAAGAGAGTCGTTTGCTAAGCGGAATTAGAGTCTTTAACGGCACTTTAGCTACTAAAAATTTTATTCCAAAAGCAAAACCGTAATGCATTTAAAAATTCGTATAAATTCTGTTCGGATGAGTTAAAAAAATATTCCTTGTGATTTAGAAAGAGCACGTCGGGGGCTTCGCGTGCATATAAAATAATAGTAAATCGGAGTTCGTTTGCACCTTGAAACATAACCCGTAAGGTGCTCGTAAAACTGTTAAAATTCAGCGTTCAAAAATCCTTTTCGCAAAACGTGTTCTGATTTTTCCAAAACAGCCACTGTTCATGAGAGACTAAAACAAAATGGAAGATAATAATGTCTACAGTCATCCAAGTGCCCCAAAATAATAAGCATTACAGTCATCCAACAATTAAACAGCAACAACAAAAGTCCAAGCATCAGCAAGTAACAGCAAACATCACGCCTTCAAATGCTCTTACGTCCTCCTGCCATTTATGAAAATAGCAGCCCCAAAGGGGTGAGAATAATCCCAGTAAAGTGGCAACAAAACCAATAACGTAACAGTATTAAACTAGGCACAAAATCATAAACAGTCACTTCAACATATCCTGTTCCTTGTCCTTTTCCTTTTCATCATATATATATATATATATATTGCGTATATAACGCCTTCCTTTTTGCGCTCTTAGCACCGTCGTGCGCGCAATACACAGTGGATATCCCATAATCGGCACCCTTCATTGGTGGATTCCAACTGTGGCCTATGCGGACTGATGCCAAGTGTCCCATACCCTGGTACCGGAGGGATGCCTATATGATGCGTGCTCAAACACATGGTCCTGTACATAACTATTCTAAAATTGCAAGGCTATATGAATTTTGGTACATGCATGCCATGCTATGTTATCACACACAAAGCGTAAAAATAAATGCGGTATGATGTAAGATGCATGCTTATATACTTTTCAAATACGTTATGCTGTCACATAACAACTTTACCTCATAATCATATCGCCGTCAAGGCATATTCATGGCAGCATACTTACATCATAAGGAACATAATAATTTTACGGAGTATGGAGCATCATGTTACAACTTCATACGCTAGTCAATAGTCATCTTAGGTAATATCACCTAACACTTACCTTGCGTGCCTTAAATAATTACCAAACAGCAGTGAAATATGCTACGTTTCTCACTTCTTATGCGCACCTAAATCAATTACAATAAATCATTTTACAGCATCGTTTTAAGGAAAAACAGTGAGCAAAAACAACAACGTTTTACAACAAAACAGTGAGCAAAATAGTAACGTTTTACAGCAAAAACAGTGAGCAAAACAGCAACGTTTTACAGTAAAAACAGTGAGCAAAACAGCAACGTTTTACAGCAGAAACAGTGAGCAGAAAACAACAACGTTTTTCTTAAAAACAGTGAGCAGAAACAGTGATGTTTTACAGCAGAAACAGTAACTTTACAGCAGTAAAAATAGTAGCATTTTACAGCATCAAACAGTGACAATTTCAAACAGAAACAGTGGCATTTTTAGCATCAAAACAGTGACCATTTTATACAGAAACAGTGGCATTTTTAGCATCAAACAATGACCATTTTATACAGAAACAGTGGCATTTTTAGCATCAAAACAGTGACCATTTTATACAGAAACAGTGACATTTTTAGCATCAAAACAGTGGCCATTTCAAACAGAAACAGTGGCATTTTTAATGGAAACATGAAATTCCTCACATACAAAATGGTTCTGCATAATGATCTTAGATGCCTAGAGAAAGTTCTTTTATTAACTCCCATTAGACGCAAGGATAGCAAAAGCTTTACATTCTGCCCATGAAGTCTAAGCTCATAGAATATGTCTTATTCATTCCTTCTATTTTTGACAGAAATCTCTAATGGTTAAAGGATTAAATTCCTAAATATAACATGTTAAGAGTCACATACTTTAACGTCCAAGGCTACCCACGAAACAGATTGGCTAAACCACAAAATATTCTAGTCTTTCTAAGCTTCTCTAAAACCGAACAGTAAGTACACTAGGAGGAGAAGGTTACTTACGGTTTCCTAGTCCACGATCAAGGGTTTAATTCGAAACAGAGGGCTTCCACTCTTCAATGCTCCAATGTTCCAAGTTTAACACGCATAAGGGGGCAGTAGCTTCACCAAAACAGAACCTCCTTGGGAGTAGTATTCGAGCAACACAAGGAAGTAGAAGAAACGAGGGACTATCCTTGCCTCTTGCTCTTGGAGCTCTCGGCTGGGACAATGGAGGGTGAAACAAATTTTCCTAGTGTTGTTAATGGAGTTCACGGTTTAGAGAAGGGAATGGGGGTGAGTTAAAAATGTTTTTCTTTCTCCTTGGGCCCCTTACATCCACGGCTTTAAGAGGTAAAGAGAAGAAGAGGGGTGTTGGGTTTTATTTTGCAAAGGGTAGACAGCTCCCTTCCTCCTAATGTGCGCACAAGAAATAGAGGGGGAAAAGGGTTGAAGTGTTGAACCATCATGACACCATTCAGATTGCTTTTTGTTAGTATTGGCTGCATGTTGGTCAAAGCAAGAAATCAGTTTGCTTCTTGCACACTCTAGGCGCATGCAAGGGTGATGGAAGGTTGAAGTTGCCACATTGTGCACATGCAAGAGGTTTGTATAAGAAAGTGGCACTTGGCCAACAAGAAAATCTGATTTACAAGACATAAGAAATCATAATTTGAGCATCCTTTGTGCGCCCAAGAGGTGTGCACCAAAGGAAGGCTATGGAGCACAAGTGTCTTTCATGCAATAAGGTTGATGGGCAAGTGTTGCACATGCAAGGAAGTAAGGTCGCGGACATGCAATGGCTGAGTTGAGAATAGCTTCTAAGGTTTAGAATCAGAATTTTTTTTTCTTCTTACCTATGCGCATGGTTGATGAGGGAATAGATAAGTCTTGCAATGTGGTGATTCCTTGCCACTCACGGCTGCCTTGTGGGATTTTCTTTAGAAAGAGATAAGGATAGGTATAATATTGGGCTGAATCTAGTTTGCTCCTTAGGACCTTTTGGGCCATCGGCCCTCATATGAAATGAGTCCAACATTGCAAGTCCAAAGACTACTACTCCAAGCACTAACCCACTATACTTAATAATTCCCAAGCCCTTTAAGCACCAAGGTCTATTAAATATCATAAGGCACTCTTTATATAACAATCAAATTACTCATATATTTTTAATAAGAGTCTCACATGCCTACATATGTACTCTCCTATCATTGTAATTTAAATACTTCTCTAACTTACTTTAGTTCCACCCTAGGGAAATTGTAACGCCCTCCCTTGTATGCATCCAAGAGAGTCGTTTGCTAAGCGGAATTAGAGTCGTTAACGTCACATGAGCTAATAAAGCAGTATACAAATTCGTATAAAATTTTTCAACACTTAAATTCCTTTCATAAAGGTTTTCCAAAATAGTCATTGTTCACAAAGGTTCCAACTAACATAAAGATGATAAGGACTACAGCCATCCAAAAGTATCAAAATATTAATCATTACAGTTATCCAGTTTAAACAAACAGCAACAATGATAATCCACGCATCAGCAATCAACAGCAAACATCATGTCTTCAAGTGCTTTTATGTCCTCCTGCCATTTAGGAAAATAGCAGCCCCGAAGGGGTGAGAATAATCCCAGTAGTGTGGCAATAAAACCAGTAAGATAACAATATTAACTAGGCACAAAATTAGAAACAGTCACTTCAACATATCCTTGTTCCTTTTCCTTTTTATCATGTTCATATATTGCGTATATAACGCCTTTCCTTTGCGCTTTTAGCACCGTCGTGCGCGCACTTCCCAGTGGAATCAAATATACCCTTGGCACCTGAGCTCCATGTGGATTCCATCTGAGGGCCTATGCGGACTGATGCCAAGTGTCCCATACCCCGGTACCTTGGGGATGCCTATATGATGCTTGCTCAAACACATGGTCCTGTACATAACTATTCTAAAACAAAGCCTATATGATTTTGATACATGCATGTCATGCTATGCTTTCACACACACAAAGCGTAAAAATGCGGTATGATGTAAGGTGCATGCATATATATACCTTTCATATGCGTTATGCTGCCACATAACGTCTTTACCTCATATTCATATAGCCCTCAGGCACATTTTAGGCAGTTTCCTTTCATCATAATGGAACATAATATTCTTACGGTATATGGAGCATCATGTTACAATTCTATACCAGTAGTCAATAGTCACATTAGGCTTCATCGCCTGACACTTACCTTAGCTTTCCTTAAATATTACCAACGGCAGCGAAATATTCTCACTTCTTAAGCGCACCTAAATCAATTAAAACTAATCATTTACAGTGGCTATTTTACAGCAGAACAGAAAGCATACAGCAGTGGCTTACAGCAGCCAAAACAGTGAGTATACAGCAGCAAAACAGTGAGCATACAGCAGTGTTTACAGCAGCCAAAACAGTGGACATACAGCAGCAAAACAGTGAGCATACAGCAGTGTTTACAGCAGCCAAAACAGTGGACATACAGCAGCAAAACAGTGAGCATACAGCAGTGTTTACAGCAGCCAAAACAGTGGACATACAGCAGCAAAACAGTGAGCATACAGCAGTGTTTACAGCAGCCAAAACAGTGGACATACAGCAGCAAAACAGTGAGCATACAGCAGTGTTTACAGCAGCCAAAACAGTGGACATATAGCAGCAAAACAGTGAGCATACAGCAGTGAGCATACAGCAGTGTTTACAGCAGCCAAAACAGTGACGTTTTAAACTTTTCCAAAACAGAAACAGTGGGGTTTTTAAAACAGAAACAGTGGCATTTTTAAAACAGAAACAGTGGCACTTTGAACTTCCAAAACAGTGGCATTTTATACATACAAACAGTGGCATAGAAGGACTAAAACAGTGGCATTTTATGCATAAAACAGTGGCATTTGTGTACATAAAACAGTGGCATTTGTGTACATAAAACAGTGGCATTTGTGTACGTAAAACAGTGGCATTTGTGTACATAAAACAGTGGCACATTATGCATAATACAGTGGCATACGATGACTTAAAACAGTGACCTTTTATGCATAAAAACAGTGGCGTTCAAAGCATGAAAACAGTGACATTACATGGCTAAAACAGTGGCATTTTAAGCATGGAAACAGTGGCATTTTATGAGTAAAAACAGTGGTATTTCATGTATGAAAACAGTGGCTTAAGGGCACTAAAACAGTGACATTCATGTGCAGAAACAGTGGCATGTAATGGGCAGAAACAGTGGCTTAAAATGTGCAGAAACAGTGGCTTAAATTGTGCAGAAACAGTGGCTTTTAAGTGCAGAAACAGTGGCATTTTAGGTGCAGAAACAGTGGCATGTAATGGTGCTTTTGGTGAACCGAAACAGTGGCATACATCTTCAAAACAGTGGCATTTTATCTACCAAAACAGTGGCACATACATAAGGAAACAGTGGCATATTACTCTTTAAAACAGTGGCATATCCATACAAGAATTAGTGGCCTAAGCTCAAACATAACCATAGGATTTTTATGCATACAATCCATCATGAAATGACTCCATACTCATACTTTTATCATGCTCAACCAAGGATCCAAAGCAACACATATATAAGGAGACATTCAAGCATACATACATGGCTATACAAAGAAAAATTCAAAGTTCAAAGCCTACCTCTTGTAGCACACACTCCTTCTAGCTTCACTTCACACCAAGTCCACACTTCCTAAGAGGTCCTATGCGCAAGCAAGGTGATGATGAGCAAACTTGGACAGTTTCAAGGTTGAGGAGCAAGGTTAGCACTAGCTTGGTGTATGGTTGAGATGAGGGAAGGAGGGAGTTGGCTTGGTCTTTCTTTCTCCTAAGGTTCTTGCAATGTTTAACTAGAGTGTGAGAGAGAGGGGAGGGGAGTTGGCTGCACAAAATGAATGAGGCAGCCCCCTCTCTTGTGCGCAAATAAATAGGGAAAGTGAGGGAGAATTGCCATGATTAACTATCATGAAATATTCAGATTTTTATGAGAGGATGGGGCTGAATCTAAGGCTGAATCAAGCAAGGTGTTGGCTTCTAATTTACTCTACTTACATGCAAGGAAAGAGGGAAGATTTGTTCAGATTTAAGAGCTGTCCAAGGTCAGAATTTTTCTCTGCCCAACAGCCATGGTTTTGCGCACAAAGAGGTGTGGAAAGGGAGTGTCATGAGCACATGAGGGAGCTTAGCTTAGTCAACAAGGAACTAACCATGTGGCAGCCCAAAAATCTGCACTTGTGCAGTCCTTGGTGCGCAAATCATGAGAGGAAAAGAGGTGCATGTGGGTGCAGATTTGTGACAGTCCAAGCACTCATATAGGGGCTGTCCTTGTGCAGAAAATTTCTGCATAAATAGTCAAACCATGCGCACAAAGAGAGGGGTGAGGGAGGTTCACTAAGTCCACAAGCTAGAGGGCTTTGTGGCAGCCAAGGGTTCAGATTCATGCAGCTGACCTCTGCACAAAAATGATGAGAATGCAGTCTCATGATGCATGTGGAAGGAGGAAGAGATTTGACTCATGATGGCTGCAAAAGCTTGCAACAAAAATCTGCACAATGCAGTCTAATGATGGAAGTGTAAGAGGGTTCTCCAAGTCAACAAGTTAGGCAATTTGGTGACACAAGAAATCTGCACAAAAGTCCCTCCCATGTGCGCCTAAATGGGTTGGTATGCAGCCTAAAACATGCTAAATTGCACATGTATCCACCATGCAATAAAATTAAAATCAAGTTATGCATAATCAAGGTGAGGTGGCGGTTTAATCAAGGGGAAAATGGCAGATTTACAAGGTCCTAATTACTCTCCTTTGTGCGCATAAAATGAGGGGAAAACATCTAGCCAAGTGGTTGTTCCTTGATGCACAAGTCACCCTAAATGGGCAAGGCTTAGGGGAAATAAGAATGGTTACAATTTTGGGCTGAATTGGCTTGATCCAAGAGTCATCCTTGGGCCATTGGCCACACACACCAAAGGATCCATTCACACAAGTCCAAAAGCAACAAGTCCATACACACACACTAGCCCACATCCAAACATACTCACATTGCTCACATGATTTTAATAAATTCATATGCCTATATATACACCCTCCTAGGATTAAATTTAATTAATTACCTTAGTCTTATCCAAGGAAAAAATCAAACAATTCACAAGCCATAACACATAACACATAAACCATACATCCGAATTCTACACATGTACATATAGCATATAGTACTAAGGTATTCTACTAATTATGCGGGATGTTACACTCTCCCCACCAAATAGGAATTTTGTCCGCAAAATAAACTTACTTAAGAGCTAAACAGTTCTGGATAGCGTTTCTGAACGTCTTCCTCGCGCTCCCAAGTGGCTTCAGCTGCCGATCTGTTGTTCCATAATACTTTCACCAACGGAATCTCTTTAGAACGGAGTCGCTTGACGGATCTTTCAAGAATTTGGAATGGTTGCACTTGATAAGTCAGATCTTCCTTTAGTTCCACTTCTTCTGGATGTAACACGTGAGATGGATCAGAGAGATACCTCCGTAGCTGAGACACATGAAATACATTGTGGATTCCTGACAGATTGGGTGGTAAAGCCAACCGGTATGCAGACTCTCCAATCCGGTCCATAATCAGATACGGTCCTAAGTACCGTGGACTTAACTTCTTAACTCCCATTCTCCTTCCGAGTCCCGATGTAGGAGTGATTCTCAAGAACACATGGTCTCCGACTTCGAAAGATAGAGGCTTATGACGCTTGTCGTAATAACTCTTCTGTCTGGCCTGAGCCCGCTGCATACTCTCCCGAATCTTCTTTACTTGTTCGGATGTTTCTTGGATTAGATCGGGTCCTAACATACTTCGCTCACCCACTTCAGTCCAACATAAAGGGGATCTACATTTTCTCCCATACAAAGCTTCGTACGGTGCCATCTGAATGCTGGAGTGGTAACTGTTGTTGTAAGCGAACTCAATCAAAGAAAGATAGCTATCCCAGCTGCCTCCTAACTCCAAAACACACGCTCGCAACATGTCCTCTAAGGCTTGAATGGTGCGTTCCGTCTGGCCATCGGTCTGCGGATGATAAGCAGTACTCAACCTCAATTGGGTCCCTAATGCTCTTTGAAAGGATTCCCAAAACTTAGATGTAAACTTGGGATCACGATCACTGACAATACTCGTAGGAACTCCGTGCAGCTTCACAATCTCCTGCAAATAGATTCTGGCAAGCCTCTCTGTATCAAAGGTGGTTCTAACACGCAAGAAATGAGCTGACTTCGTTAAACGATCGACAATCACCCAGATAGAATCATATCCTTCCCGCGTCCGAGGAAGTCCAACTACAAAGTCCATCGAAATGCTGTCCCACTTCCATTCGGGAATCTCCAAGGGTTGAAGGAGTCCCGACGGTTTCTGATGTTCGTACTTCACCTTCTGACAAGTTAAGCATCGAGATACATACTCCGCAATATCACGTTTCATACCCGGCCACCAAAACGAGGTCTTCAAATCATGGTACATCTTCGTGGATCCAGGATGAACTGCATACTTACCCTTGTGAGCTTCCTGCAAAACTTCTTGCCTCAACTCTTTATTCGGCACAACCAGCCGTCCTTGAAACCTCCAGACATCCTTCTCATCCTTTACTACCTCTTGGTTACCAGCCAACTTGCGGACTAACTCTTCATCCTTCTGAGCCTCCTTAATTTTCCTGATTAATTCATTCTCTACCTTTATATTTCCCAATCTTATGCTACTTCCTCTCTCGTCTACTGATAAGTTCAAGTCTCGAAAGGCCTCAAACAACTTCAATTCTTCCATCATCAGAGTTGCAGTGTGTAGAGTCTTCCTGCTCAGGGCGTCGGCTACCACGTTTGCCTTTCCTGGGTGGTATTTAAGTTCAAAATCGTAGTCCTTCAGAAATTCCATCCACCGACGTTGTCGCATATTCAGCTCCTTCTGGTCGAACAAGTACTTCAAACTCTTATGATCGCTGAACACGTCAAACTGCGAACCATACAAGTGGTGCCTCCAGATTTTAAGTGCGAACACTATAGCTGCTAACTCCAAATCGTGCGTAGGATAGTTTTCTTCGTGAGGCTTCAGTTGTCGAGACGCGTAAGCTACTGCCATACGGTCCTGCATCAACACGCATCCAAGTCCTTTCAGCGACGCATCGCAGTAAACTTCGAACTTTCGAGTAGGATCCGGAATCGTGAGTACGGGAGCACTCGTCAATCTGCTCTTTAGCTCCAGGAAACATTCTTCACAGGCTTCAGTCCACTCAAAAGGCTTGTCCTTCCGAGTGAGACGGGTGAGAGGTTGCACAATCTGAGAGAAATTCTGGATGAACCTTCGATAGTATCCAGCCAGACCTAAGAAACTTCTTACTTCAGTAACCGTCTTGGGTCGTTCCCAATTCATGACAGCTTCGACTTTGCTGGGATCCACCGCGATACCTTCTGATGAAATGACATGGCCCAGAAACTGGACCTCTTTAAGCCAAAACTCGCACTTCGACCATTTTGCGTACAACTGCTTCTCCTTCAAGACTTGTAAGACAATCCGCAGATGTTCCGCGTGCAGCTCTTCATTAGCCGAGTAAATCAGGATATCGTCGATAAACACAATAACGAACTGATCAAGAAATGGGCGGAAGATGCGGTTCATGTAGTCCATGAATACCGCTGGAGCATTCGTAAGTCCGAATGGGATCACCTGATATTCATAGTGCCCATAACGAGTCCTAAAAGCGGTTTTCGGAATATCCTCCGGTTTGACCCGGATCTGATGGTATCCCGATCGTAAATCTATCTTGGAGAAGACTCTGGCTCCTCTCAGCTGGTCCATCAAATCGTCGATCCTCGGTAGCGGATACTTATTCTTCACCGTGACTTTGTTCAGCTGGCGGTAATCTACACACAAACGTAAGCTTCCATCCTTCTTCTTGATCAAGATAGCTGGAGCACCCCATGGAGAAGTACTCGGTCTGATGAATTCCTTTGCCAAAAGCTCTTCTATCTGCTTCTTCAACTCGCGAAGTTCCAACGGCGCCATACGATACGGAGCAATGGAGATTGGTCCAACTCCAGGAACAAGTTCGATCGAAAATTCTATTTCCCTATGAGGAGGCAATCGAGGTATTTCATCCGGGAATATCTCCTCGAATTCTCTAACTACCGGCACATCCTGAATTTGATTGTCAATCGAGGTCTCAGCCTCGATCGACAAAAGATACCCTGCCGCTCCCTTGCGGAGCTCTTTTCTAACTTGCAATAAGGAAATGAGGGAGAAAGGTTGAGAATTACCATCCTTTGCAGGAACAATGACTTTCCCCGCTCGACAATCCAGAGTTATCCCGTTTTCCGTCAACCAGTCCATACCGATAATCACATCGAAGTTGAATACCGGCAGGACCACCAAGTTAACTGTATACGTGTTTCCTTCAAACTGCAAGGTAACGCCTCTGCAGATCTCCGAAGCTGTGCACGATCCACCAGTAGGAGTGCTGATGTGTAACTCGTAAGGCAACGGGGTTGGGGTGATGCCTATTTTCAAGGCAGTATGCTTTGCCATAAAAGAGCCAGACGCTCCAGAATCAAAGATAACAGAAATTGGGTGACCATTCAGAGTGACATTACCTTTGATCAGGTTGGGAAACTTCTGCGCTTCATATGCATCCAATGTGAATACCCGAGCTTGCGGAGGCTGTTGATCAGCGTTCTGGGGGCATTTGTAAGCAAAGTGACCTTGCTGGCCGCATCTGAAGCATGCATTGTTGTTCTTGCGACAGACTCCAAAGTGATTCTTCCCACACGTAGCACAAGCAGTCGCACCCTGACGTCCCGTCGACGATTGGCCCACCGTAAAGTTCCTCTTAAAATTTCCAGGCCGCGCCTGCAACGGCGTACCTCTGCCTCGACCCCTACCAGGTGCCGCCCTGAAGAATCTGCCTGCTCGGTTTCCTCCGTGGAATTGTGGTGGTGGCTTGTTCAAGTTCTTGGCCTCGTTAATGATTCCTTCGGCCTGACGACTCTGGTTGATGAGTTCCGGAAGTGTACGATTAGCCGTCGTCAGAATGAGCTTGCGAATTTCCGGATGTAATCCGCTCTCGAACTTCTCTATCTGCCATTCTTCATCGTAAATGTTCCGATCGAAGTTGGCGTACTCGATCAGCTGCCCGAACTTTGCGATATACTCATTCACCGTCATGTTACCCTGCCTGAGCGACAGCAGTTCAGTGTGCTTCATCCTTCGCATTGCCTTAGGAAAATACTTATCCAGAAATACTTGTCTGAACACGGCCCATGTCAGCTCCACGTCCTGAGCTCTCAGCAGAGCCCTCGCGCCAGTCCACCATGTTAAAGCTTCTCCCACCAGCTGATACGACGCGTAATCAGTCTTCTGCGCTTCCGGGCATGCCATGCGTTCGAAAATGTGCTCAATCATCTGCAGCCACCTCGCTGCAGCCTCGGGGTTGTCTTCACCCTCGAAAGTGGGTGGTTGGAAGTTGCGGAAGTCTTTCAACCTCCGACGGGCAATTTCTTCTGCATTCTCATGCAGTGGGGGTTGGTTCTGATTCTGTTGTCTATGGTCGCGCCACTCTTGGCTCATATTCTGGATGAACGTTGCCAGTCCTCCAATAGTGGTGATAAGATCTTCTTCCGCATCGTCAGTCCTTCCCCGAGTTGAACCTCGACCACCTGCCATGATTCTGCACTCACAATATCAGGAAATGAGTTGATCAGGCTCACCGCAAGTTATCCATGGCAGCAGTCTCAAGTAGGTACTCGAGTTCAATTCGGACAAGTTAGCTATGCATCCGTGTCTTATCACAGAACAGTCCTAACAATCTAACTACCCTAGCTAATATTTACTTAACTATAGCACATTTAAACAGTCAATCAGCAGGTAAACACAAACAGCAGTCAATTCAATCAAACACAAGCAATTCCATGGACCAAACTGCTCTGATACCAATTAGTGTAACGCCCTCCCTTGTATGCATCCAAGAGAGTCGTTTGCTAAGCGGAATTAGAGTCGTTAACGTCACATGAGCTAATAAAGCAGTATACAAATCCGTATAAAATTTTTCAACACTTAAATTCCTTTCATAAAGGTTTTCCAAAATAGTCATTGTTCACAAAGGTTCCAACTAACATAAAGATGATAAGGACTACAGCCATCCAAAAGTATCAAAATATTAATCATTACAGTTATCCAGTTTAAACAAACAGCAACAATGATAATCCACGCATCAGCAATCAACAGCAAACATCATGTCTTCAAGTGCTTTTATGTCCTCCTGCCATTTAGGAAAATAGCAGCCCCGAAGGGGTGAGAATAATCCCAGTAGTGTGGCAATAAAACCAGTAATATAACAATATTAACTAGGCACAAAATTAGAAACAGTCACTTCAACATATCCTTGTTCCTTTTCCTTTTTATCATATTCATATATTGCGTATATAACGCCTTTCCTTTGCGCTTTTAGCACCGTCGTGCGCGCACTTCCCAGTGGAATCAAATATACCCTTGGCACCTGAGCTCCATGTGGATTCCATCTGAGGGCCTATGCGGACTGATGCCAAGTGTCCCATACCCCGGTACCTTGGGATGCCTATATGATGCTTGCTCAAACACATGGTCCTGTACATAACTATTCTAAAACAAAGCCTAT
>JAVKPL010015823.1:0-13361 GCA_032173675.1 Gastrolobium villosum
TCTCATTTTTCTTCTTTAACAATTAGTAACTGAATGTAATTTCCTAATCTTTCAATCTATTTGTAGTTGTTTTATAATTAGCACATCAATAGTTAATTTGTTAATTTTATGATATTCAAATTGCAACGAACCTGATTTTACTTCTTCGTGTTGTCCATATCTAGTTCATGCTAGTCTGAGTTCTTTGATAATAATATGCCTCTTGGCATAAATATTTTGTTAATTCTTTACATGATCATTGTCTATTATCCACAGATCTGAGATTGATCATTTGATAGCACTTTTGCGTTCAAGAATTGTGAATGCACCTGTCAGGGAAGTAGAGAAGAAGAAAGAAATGGATCCCTCAGAACCAATGTTGACTTGCGGACAAAGGATCACCCCACATGTTACTTCAAGTGTATGAGAACTTACCTTCATAGTTATCTTCTACGTATATTTTTGGTTGTATCTTGTGGATTGGAAATTATTGATTTCTCTATTGTGCTCTGTCCCACATGAATTGCTTTGTAATGTCCACAGGTTCCCATCGAGGATGTTGCTTCACCTGCAGAGCTTGCAAAGGCTTACATGGCGAGCAGACCTTCTAAGGTTTCCTCATCAATGTTAGGTGTACAAAATTCTATACTAAGGGAGGATCCAACTCTTCTAAAAAGTGAAAACTTTCCTCTTAAATCCCCTATTATGTCAATTGCGCCAAATGCTACTAGACATGTTGCGGTTCATGAAAATGGTTTTGTGACCCCAATATCTCGTGGGAGATCTGCAATATATCGTATGGCTAGAACACCATATGCTAGAATATACCCAGCCTCCACACTCAAGGTTTTCCTTTTCCTGAATACCATTTTGGATTATAATGTTTCTAGCACCAAAATTTTTATGTGGTTTCTCTAATTTTACAGGGTGGTGGGCTTGCTGTTGAAGGAGAGTCGTCATCTTCAACTCGGTCTGCATTGGATCATGACATGCTTTCTGGACCTAATAAAGGGGTACGAGTACTTGCTAGTTATAAGTCATGTCTTTTCAATGTATATTTTAGATATGTTACTAGATTTTGTGTTTTTCTTTTCTCATTTTTGCAGACATTAAAGCGTAGAAGTTCAGCATTGGATAATGATGTGGGATCTTTTAGTCGTATCCGCCGAATCCGTCACAAGTCTAATCTTCTCTATTCTAAAGGCTCAAGCTTACCTCTTTATGGTAGCTCTCTAGCTGTTGCTAGAAGTGGAGTGGGTATTTATGCTGCTCAACAACCCTCATCTTCCATGCATAAGCCTATTCTACTGGATGAAGTCAAGCATAGCCATACAAAATTGTCAGAAGAACATGTGGACAATACTATACCTAGTATGAGCTATTCCCCTGTACCCTCGAAATCGAGTGAGATGGCTTCCAAAATAGCTCACCAAATTGATAAGTTGGTTTCTCCTAAAGAAAAATCATCTGAATTAAGGAGTTGTGCCAAGAATCTGAAGGAGTTGTGCACTAACAATAGGAGGCTGAAAGGAGATGAGCAAGTCAGCGTCAGCCAGAATGTGTTAGCACTCAACCAGCCCGTGCCCAAGAAGTGTCAAGATCCAGGGACATTTACTATTCCTTGCATTATTGGAAATTCTATTTTTCATGACTGTGTGTTAGACTTAGGAGCATCCATTAATGTTATGCCTGAATCTGTGTATAAGTCTCTTAGTCTTGGTCCCTTGTGTGCTACTAGTATTGTTGTTCAGTTAGCTGACAGTAGTAGTGTTCACCCTTCTGGTGTAGTTGAGGATATATTAGTTAAGGTGAGCAATCTGATTTTTCCTGCTGATTTCTATGTCCTAAGGATGGAGGGTGAAACTCCTAGAAGTACAATCATACTTGGTAGACCTTTCATGAAAACTGCTAAGACTAAGATAGATGTGCATGCTGGTACTCTTTCCATGGAATTTGGTGATAGCATGGTCAATTTTAATATTTCTGATGCCATGAAATTTCCTAGGGAAGAACATTCTATTTTAGCTACTGAAGCCCAATTCGGACAGGAAAATGGACGAAACCTGAGCCTAATATGACGTGTTTTTGCTGGAATTTTATTTTGACGTTTAGACTTGTAAATCAAATTAGAACCCAATGTGTTTAGGGCTCGAGCCTATGTTTTAATGTTTTATTTTATTTTATTAAGGCTTTATTTTATGTATGGGCCGAAGTGGTGAAACCCTAACCCGTTTTGAATGTGGACTATTTATGAGAAACGTTAGGAAACCCTTCGGCAGACAGACTTTTGGATTAAACGATTGTTTGAAGTTTTTCTCTGAAAATCAAGATTCTGCACTCTTTTCTTTTCATCTTCTTCATCTTTTCTTATTTTATTTTGAATGATGTTTAACCTCACGATGCTAGGCTAAACACCTTTAATCAATCTAAGGTTAAAGGTTCGCTATTTTATTTCAGAGGTAATTCAATTTCATTTTTCTCCCAATTCAGGTTGAATATCATGCGATTGTAGATATTCAAACTAAATAATGTGATTGAATTTTATAAGGGAAAATTGATCATTAGATTTAATGGTCAGATTAATTTACCCGATGAACATATGTTGAACAGATCAAAACTACTGCATCTCATTGTTGAGATATTGTATTCAACCAAATGCTAGGCGATAGTCTAGAGAGAGTTTCCAATTGAATTTGAGGATTCCTAATTCGATTACGGTTAATCACGAATTGATAATTATATCTTTTTATCCAATGACGAAATAAATTAATGAATCCTAATTCCTTAGGTTGATTGCTTTTTAAATTCAAATTTTAAATTTTAAATTCCAAATCAACAAAATTCCCCTTCCTTTTATATTTTATTTTACAAGAGCGTTTCTGACTTCAAGCATGTTCTTTGGGAGATGATCTGAGTTGCCCTATCACTACAAACCTGAAGCTCAGTAATTTGCGTGGGTTCGACAGCGCACGTCAATTCCCTATTAAAAGGTTGCGCACTACAGATTGTTGGGGAGAGTACGAGAGAAGAATAGACCAAAAAGAAAGAACAAGTCGTATGAGGAAGGCGATATTAGAACAAGGTCGATATACAGTATAACAATGACCAAGTCCACCTAACGAGATCAAATCCATTCTCATCCCAAAGGGGACAACAAGGGGGGATTCCACTTGACTTTTCAAGTTTTGACAAGCCAGCAGGAATTTATGTCTAAAAGCATCTTTATAGTTCGAACACAAAAATTCTATTCCACGCCCAAAAAGAAACAAGATAACAAAAACATCTTTATTACATAGACTCAACCCTCAGGGCTTTGTTTACCTCCATGTTAGTATGATTTGATGTGAATGAATAAAAAAGAATGCTTTTAATAATTTCAAATATTAACAAATAACAATAAATTTTTTAAATACTACGTATGTGTGTACTTATTTATTAAAACATGAAGTTTTTTTAAAACAGGAATTTGGTACACCATTTTATTAACACAGTAAGTTTTTTTTTTTTACATTGTAACCCCTTATTTATTATTTATTTCCTTTTATGTACTTTTTTAATTTGGGAATTGGAGTACTTTAAGCGATAGTACCCAAAGGGGAACCGATTGAGAGCATTTATTGCACCTGCTCCATTCATTTAATGTTTCTGATCACTTTGTAGGAAACGTTGAAACGAAGTTTCCATAAAGCAAAGGTGGTTCATCAATTAAGCATGAAAAAACGTGTAAGCAGGGAATAAAGAGTTCACATTGGCCGAAGTGGAAAGCAAGACATGAGGGACTGCAGGAAACGCCAAATCTCAACAATAAGAGTCCCATCCAAGCAAGTTGCAAGCCTCCAAGCACTGTTGCCACCGCCCCGTTCATGCAGTCAAGAAACCAACTCCAAGGATTTTACAAGATTGCCACTCACTCTTCTACCTACAAATAGGACGTCCCAAATACGAAGACAGGATCTGATTCCTTAAGAAGAGATCACCTAGGATCCAAGAGATCACTTAACTTAGTTTGTAGTTTATTTTTGTATAGTTGTAGCTGTAGTTAAGTGACAATACTTCTTCTCTATTTCTGTACCGTTCACTTGAGACTCCTCATGAGCAACCACCATCTTCTTCATTTTACACTTTGTTGTAACTGTACTTGTTTCATTTTAATGTAAGTGTATTTCTTCCATTTCCACTCGTTATCTCTAAACTGAATCTCGGGTCTATGGGACTTCAGTTTGGAATAATTATGTTTAAAGTAATAGCCATGGGCTAAACTATCTGTGGAACAGAAAAATTACAAAGTTCTTAAAGAGTTATTTTCAAAACTCTTGTACTGAAGCTTTTTATATTTCTTTGGCTAAGTGAGTTATATTCATTGCGTATCAATGGATATTGAACACATACTGAGAAAGGATCTTCCTTGAGGAAGGGATTTCAAACAGCTTAGCCAGTGGGGAAGGTAGTCTTTTGGCAACGACACTATTGGTTACCTTATGAATAAGGGGCCACTTCGTCCACTTAAATGTTCTGTACCAAGTACCTGTTAGAGTCAAGGGAGCCATATGAATATGGAAACTTCTGAGCCATCTAGTCCATGAGCTGAGGAAACAGAGTTGGCAGTAAAGAAACTGGGACAAAGGCAGAAAAAATAACTATTTACAAATGGAGTAGTGAATCTGTTCCTTGTGTTAAAACTATTTTTACACCATCCACATTATTGTCTCTTAATTATAGTTATTACTTCTGTTATTTTTCTTTATTCAATCTTGTATCTATCAATCTCCAATGACTATTGTCGTACCTTCACTAATCAAGAAGGATCACATATATAACAACGTGAGGAGCTATTTGTCTTTAGATTGAACCTACTGCTCTTGAGGAACGTTGTCAAGACAGTAGGGAACGTTTGACCAAACAGGTCAATCACTAACTTTTCTTTTCATTTTCATTCTTTATAAAATAGTTTCAGGCATTATTTAGAGTTCTATCCTCGTGGGAATGATAATCTGGGCATTAATACACCCATTATTACTTGATGCGTGCACTTGCGCACTTGGGTTGGAAGTAAGAGAACAGATTTATTTTCTCTTGCTGATTTAGAACAAAGGAACGTACTCCATCGTAATATATATATTTCAACCAGCAGCAAACCACCCAACACATGCCACCTTCCTCTAGAGTTAGAACACAAAGCATATTGGGCAGTTTATGTTCTCAACATAGATGAGAAGGCAGCAGGAGAAAAATGACTGCTACAGCTTGAAGAGCTGGAAGAGTTCCGAGGGATAAAAGGATTCGGAATAGAGATCTAAAAATTGGCCAGAAAGTGTTACTATTCAATTCTAGGCTCAGGCTATTTCCAGGAAAGCTCAAATCAAGATGGACTAGGCCATACCAAATTGTAAATGATGAAGGAAATGGAGCTTTTGAAATTCAAGGATGAAGATGAAGATCTGGAAGAGTGCTCTGCAATCACCCTGTTAGATAACCAGTTCAGCAGAAAAATGGAAGAAGAAGAAGTTGAGGAAAAAGAAGGTCCACAAAAGGAGGAACAGAATTGCTACCTGCAAGAAAGAAGACATGAACCTCTACTACGAACTGACAAGGAAAAGCAACTCAAAAGACCATCTTCGGAAGAACCTCCTGAACTAGAACTCAAGCCTCTTCCCCAACACTTGAAGTATGCATATCTAGGGAACAATGACACCCTCCCTGTTATCATCTCCTCATTCCTCACCAAGGAACAAGAAGAACTGCTGATCAACAAGCTGAAGAAATACCAAGGAGCTATCGAATGGACTATAGCACACCTCAAAGGTATCCGTCCTTCTTTCTGTATGCATAAAATATTATTGACTGATCCTAACAGTTTTTCAGTAGAACACCAAAGGAGACTAAATCCCATGATGAAGGAAGTAGTAAGGAAGGAGGTCATCAAATGGTTAGATGCAGGTATCATATATCCTATATCTGACAGCAGCTGGGTAAGTCCTGTCCAATGCGTTCCTAAAAAATGGGGCATAACTGTTGAATTAAATGAGAAAAATGAGCTGATCCTAGTAAGGAAGGTTTTAGGATGGAGAATTTGCCAAGACTACAGAAAGCTCAATAATGCTACCAGGAAGGACCACTTCCCACTTCCTTTTACAAATCAGATGTTGGATCACCTGGCAGGTAAAGAATATTTCTGTTTCCTTGATGGTTATTCTGGATATAATCAAATTGCTCTAGCTCCAGAAGACCAACACAAGACCACCTTGACTTGCCCATATTGAACATTTGCCTTCAGAAGGATGCCCTTCGGGTTATGTAATACACCAGCAATGTTCCAAAGGTGTATGTTCTCCATTTTTTCGGATCTGATAAGTGAAGGAGTAGAAGATTTCATGGATGATTTCTCGGTGTTGGGAACATCATATGACCACTGCTTGGACAACTTAGAAGAAGTCCTCCAAAGATGTCTCTCTTCTAATCTGGTGCTTAATTGGGAAAAATGCCACTTTATGGTGAAAGAAGGAATCATTTTGGGACATAGAATTTCCAGAAAAGGACTAAGAGTGGATCAAGCCAAAGTATAAGCAATAGCAAAGATGCCACCACCAGTAAATGTCAAAACTCTGAGATCTTTTCTTCGGCATGCAGGTTTCTACAGAAGGTTCATTAAAGATTTTTCCAAAATAGCTAGACCTTTGTGCCATTTGTTAGAAAAATATATGAAATTTGAGTTTAACTCTGATTGTCTCAAAGCTTTTGAATCCTTGAAAAACAAGCTAATCACTACACCGGTCATCCGACCTCCAGACTGGAACCTACCCTTTGAATTAATGTGTGATGCAAGCGACTATGCTATTAGGGTAGTTCTGGGCCAGAGGAAGGATAAGCTTTTTCGTAGCATATACTACGCCAGTAAAACTTTGAATGAAGCTCAAGTGAACTATACAATCATCGAAAAAGAGCTATTGGTTGTAGTATATGCCTGCGAAAAGTTCAGGCCTTACATTTTAGGATCAAAAGTTACAATTCATATTGCCAAAAAAGAAGCAAATCCAAGATTGATAAGGTGGATCCAACTTCTGCAAGAATTCAATCTGGACATCAAGGAAAGAAAAGGGTGTGAAAACCAAATTGCAGATCACCTGTCTAGACTAGAACACATTGAAGTGGGACTACCAGTCAAGGAGAAGTTCCCAGATGAGCAATTGTTTGTCATCAACCACACAGAAGTGGACGTTCCTTGGTTTGCTGATATAGCCAACTTCCTTGCAGCAGGACTAGAACCATATGAGGCAAACAGAATGCATAAGAAGAAATCTTTTCATACATGCAGGAACTATCTCTGGGATGATCAATTATTGTTCAAAAGATGCACAGATCAGATGATAAGGAGATGCGTTCCAGAGCAAGAACAACCCCAAGTCCTTCTGCACTGCCACTCATCCCCATATGGAGGCCACTTGGGTGGAATAAGAACTGCATCCAAGGTTCTTCAATCAGGTTTTTACTGGCCTTCCCTTTTTAAAGACGCTCTTCAGTATGCTAAACAATGTGATAAATGTCAAAGGGAGGGTAACTTAACTAAACAAAATGAAATCCCCCTCAATCCCATTTTAGAAGTTGAACTATTTGATGTTTGGGGCATTGATTTTATGGGGCCTTTTCCCCCTTCTTGTGGGAACAAATTCATATTAATGGTTGTTGATTATGTAAGCAAGTGGGTGGAAGCAGTTGCCCTACCCACTAATGATGCTAAGGTGGTTATCAGATTTCTAAAGAAGAACATCTTGACTAGATATGGGACCCCTTGTTGTCTTATCAGTGATGGTGGGAAACATTTCATTAACCGCCAACTTGAGAGATTGTTGGAAAAATATGGAGTTGGAAAAATATGGAGTTAGACACAAGGTTGCAACCCCATATCATCCACAAACCAGTGGTCTCACTGAAGTCTCTAACCGAGAGGTTAAGAGTATTTTAGAAAAGGTAGTCAATCCTTCTCGAAAAGACTGGTCTCTCAAGTTAGATGAAGCATTATAGGCTTACAGAACAGCATACAGAACTCCCTTAGGATGTTCCCCATATAGATTGATATTTGGTAAAGCCGGCCACCTCCCTCTCGAACTTGAACATAAAGCCTACTAGGCAGTTTATGCCCTCAACATGGATGAAAAGACAGCAGGAGAAAAGAGACTGTTCCAACTTGAAGAGTTGGAAGAATTCAGAGGGGACACATATGAAAATCACAAACTCTACAGGGAGAAGATGAAGAAGCGGCACGATAAAAGAATCAGGAACAGAGATCAAAAAGTTGGCCAGAAAGTGCTACACTTCAATTCCAAACTCAGACCATTCCCGGGAAAACTCAAATCAATACGGACTGGGCCATATCAAATTATAAATGATATAGGGAATGGAGCATTTGAGATTCAAGGTTCCGAACATGGCCGTTCGTTCAAGGTTAATGGGCACAGGTTAAAACTCTACATTGATGAGTCCTTCAATGAAAAAGAGGAAAGTATCCATCTTTCTGATTCCAACTGAGAGGTAAGTACCATGTCTTGCTAAAGACATTAAACTAAGCGCTGACTGGGAGGCAACCCAATGTGTAACGACCCAAAATTTAAATTAATTAAAACAAATGAAGTCGCCACCAATTTTATTTACTTTGGAAAAATTGGAAAACCTTTTATTGCAAACTGGTCTTTAAAATTTTAGATCAAAGGTTCGGGAGTCTAATTATGCGCAGGGAAGGGTGGAAACTTAATCCCACTGCACCCCTGACACATCCGTTTTAAAAACGGTTACCTTAAATTAATCGTGCGAATTGTTAATAGCTTTTAAAAATGTTTGTTTTATCCTTTAAAAAAAAATGATTAATTAAGAAGAATGAAGACTAAAATATTAAAATTTTATTTTAACTTGACGGAAAGAGTTCCGCTCCGACGTATCCCCAGGTGCAGTGAGGAATTCAAAGCTACGTCGTTCTTTTTGTTTGTGTATTGATTATTTTGATTTTAATTTAGAAGTTTCAGATTACCAAGTTGTCACAACTAAAATAAATCTGAAATAATAATTACAGGATTAACAAGCTGTCTCAACTCAGCTAATCCTTTATTATGAAAAATAAGAATTTTATTTTAGCTCGACGGAAAGAGTTCCGCTCCGACGTATCCTCCGGTGCAGTGAGGAATTCAAAGCTACGTCGTTCTAAGAAAATATTTGTGTGTTGATTGATTTTAATTTTTGAAATAATTCATTTTAAATAAAATCATTGGAAAGTTTTAGCTTTGATGATTTGTATTGATTTCAATAATTTTTATTTTTATTAGTATAAATTTTACAATAAATATTGAATCGCCAAGCCGTCACGGCTGAAATGATCCAAAAGATTATGGGATTAACAGGCTGTCTCAACCCAGCTAATCCTCTAAAAAATAGATTTCATGTTATTATTTTTTATTATAAATTTTGAATCACCAAGTCGTCACGGCTAAAATGATTCAAAAGATTACGGGATTAACAAACCATCACGGTTAAATTATCCTTGAGGTTGGATGACCATATATCAACGTTAAAAATCATTGGATGAATTTAAAGTAAAACTCTATTGATTTATTTTCCATATTTTTATTTTGTTTTCCTTGTATTTTGTATTTTTTATTAATGATGCATATAATGTATATCATATCATAAATAAACAAACACCTATAAACGAAGTAACAGAGGCGGCGATAACGTTTCAACCCTTATGTTTATTTTATTTTTGTAATTTTCAGAATATTTAAACCTATTTTGTCAACAAATAAATAAATACATACCCAATACAAAAAGATAAACATTTATTTACATGGATATGACTTATAGGAAAAACACGGGCAATTTGGTTATTTTTTTTTTATCTTTTATCTTTTTATTTGTTTTAATATCAAGAGAGAAGGCTACTTAATCTACTAGAGAGAAAAGTGAAAGCTGATGATGCTGTAGATAATCGTAGCATTCCTTCTTCTTTTTTTATGAATTTTAAAATTTTCTCAAAGTAAACAACTTGTCAACATCATGATACCCTATTCTTATAGCTAGACCAGCTTTATTGAAATGAGGATCACTAAAGACATAGTAAAGATGAATTAATCACATGCTGATAATTTGACAACATAAAAGGGCCATGACAAGAAACGTTTTTTTCCTAAAACTAATTGGTGCAAACCCACACTAATGAAGATTAAAAAAGAAAAAAAATAAAAAAAAATAACTAATTGAAATATTTGGGCAATAAGAGTAAGAACTATGTGAGCAGTAAAAAAAAAATTATTTTTTTATTTTTTATATTCACCTTAAGTAGTTTAGGCCTACAGATATGCATGTAATAGTCCATTATCCAATATTTGGGTGCCAAAATTTTTATGGCCACGAACCCACAATATTTTTGGCTGTGTTCCAATTGACAAGTGACAAACATACATAATAGTTAATAATAAATAATAGGAAACAAAAAGAGAGAGAGAAAAAAGAACTACTATAATGATAAATACAACTAAAGTACCATGGAAACTAAAGTATCATGGAAGTGAACAGGACCTCTGGCGTTTGAAGAAAAAGAGAAAAAAAAGAAGGATGAAGTGCTTTGTTACCAGTATGCAAGAACTTCAAAGGGGTTTTGATAAGGAGTGGATCCTGTGATATTTGGCAGGTTCAGAAGCGTGATGATGTTGCTCTGGTTTGTGGTGGCCACCACTGTGGGGGTGTATGGCTTTGCTATGTTGGGTTTGATTGTTTATGTTTTTGGGATTTGTGGGTATCTTTGTTCAAAGAAACTTGGGGTCTATTCACCTTAAGTTTTCTGATTTTTTTACCGTGAGGGAAATTTTGGAATCCAAATGGAAGAAGATTGTGGAGTTTTTTTGCTCTTCTCCCTCCCTTTTTTTATAAAGAACGGTTTTTGTTCTTTTCTGATCGCCTCTTTCTCCTTCCCATTGGTGGTCAGGCATGCTGCTCTCCCTTTGTGCAGATATAGCATTGACCCATCCTCTTTGGTATTTGTTCTTCAAGATGCTTTCGTTAGGTTTCAAATGTTGGCTTCTCTTTGGCATAATTTTGTTTGCTAGCTTTAAACACTTTTGTTTTGGTGTTGCAGCACCTGCATCCGTCAGTGCAAGGTTTTCACAATGGGGAGCAAGAGTCATTTTCAGCATGCTTGCTTCGATCACTCTTTTGTTTTTTTCTTTTGTTTCTTTTTCTTCTGTTTCTTTCTCTTTTTTTTTTTTTTTTTTTTTTGAAAATATAAAAGAAATATTATATCTCTTTTTTGGTCATTTTTAAATATTTGAGATAAAATATGGTGTTCACAGTTGCCCCTCTTTATTTGTTTCTAACATGATAAACTAAGTTTATATATTATCATCGTATAGAACAAATAAAGACATGAACACCATTTTCGAGATAATTAAAACTAAATACACATGAACTCAGATTGTGAGGCTTATGAAAGTTAAATGATATAATTCACCTGGGTATGAAAATGGGAAATTTGGAATCAACTAGATATGGATTCACAACTGGAATAGAAAAGTTTTGTAACCAACTTGATATGGGTTGACAAATTGAGTGAAAAAGAAATATTTAAAACCAACGGGATATGGGATCTCAAAAAAGGAAATGTTTATAACCAATGGATTTGGGTTCACAAACGCACAGAGCATCAAATCTGCAACCAACTGGATATGAGTTGACAACAAGAAAATAAAGAGAACTTTTGCAACCAACTGGATATGGGTTTAAAAGGAAATTTGCAACCAACTAGATATGGGTATACAAATGGAAAGAGAAATCTTAACCAACTGGATATGGGTTTAAAGACAAAATAAACATTCGGAACCGACTGGATATGGGTTTAAAAATGAACATTTGCAACCAACTGGAAATGGGTATACAAACGGAAAGAGAAATTTTAACCAACTGGATACGGGTTTAAAAACAAAATAAACATTTGGGACCAACTAGATATGGGTTTAAAAAGGAAATTTGCAACCAACTAGATATGGGTATACAAATGGAAAGAGAAATCTTAACCAGTTGGATATGGGTTTAAAGACAAAATAAACATTCGGAACCGACTAGATATGGGTTTAAAAATGAACATTTGCAACCAACTGGAAATGGGTATACAAACGGAAAGAGAAATTTTAACCAACTGGATACGGGTTTAAAGACAAAATAAACATTTGGGACCAACTAGATATGGGTTTAAAAAGGAAATTTGCAACCAACTAGATATGGGTATACAAATGGAAAGAGAAATCTTAACCAACTGGATATGGGTTTAAAGACAAAATAAACATTTGGGACCAACTAGATATGGGTTTAAAAAGGAAATTTGCAACCAACTAGATATGGGTATACAAATGGAAAGTGAAATCTTAACCAACTGGATATGGGTTTAAAGACAAAATAAACATTTGGGACCAACTAGATATGGGTTTAAAAAGGAAATTTGCAACCAACTAGATATGGGTATACAAATGGAAAGAGAAATCTTAACCAGTTGGATATGGGTTTAAAGACAAAATAAACATTCGGAACCGACTAGATATGGGTTTAAAAATGAACATTTGCAACCAACTGGAAATGGGTATACAAACGGAAAGAGAAATTTTAACCAACTGGATACGGGTTTAAAGACAAAATAAACATTTGGGACCAACTAGATATGGGTATAAAAAGGAAATTTGCAACCAACTAGATATGGGTATACAAATGGAAAGAGAAATCTTAACCAGTTGGATATGGGTTTAAAGACAAAATAAACATTCGGAACCGACTAGATATGGGTTTAAAAATGAACATTTGCAACCAACTGGAAATGGGTATACAAACGGAAAGAGAAATTTTAACCAACTGGATACGGGTTTAAAGACAAAATAAACATTTGGGACCAACTAGATATGGGTTTAAAAAGGAAATTTGCAACCAACTAGATATGGGTATACAAACACAAAGAGAAATCTTAACCAACTGGATATGGGTTCCCACACAGACAATAAATATAAATTGTGTGGCATTTGACCGGAAAATTCAATTGTGATGAGCCTTTGAGCTTTAAATAGATGACAAAATTTTAGAATGTAAGACTTATGAGCTTGAAAGTTAAACTGCAATGAGCCTTTGAGCTTTAAATAGATGACAAAATTTTAGAATGTAAGACGAGCTTGAAAGTTAAACTGCAATGAGCCTTTGAGCTCAAAAATAAATGACACGAATTTAAAATGCGAGGCCTCTGAGCCCGGGGATTTAAAAGTTACAAAAAAAATAAATAAAATAAAATGAAATAAATAAATAAATAAAAAAATTAAAAATAAAAAAAAAGAAATCACAATGATCAAGAAATTATGAGGGGAAAATTT
>JAVKPL010015824.1:0-13460 GCA_032173675.1 Gastrolobium villosum
CATAGAAATAGGAAATATGATTTCTGATAATATTTGAGGGATTTAAGTCAATTTGTGGAAGTTTGTCAACGGAGCGCGCTGTACCTTAAAGCAGTGTTTTTCCGAACAACTGGAAAGCTCCAAATTTTTATCTGAAAGAGTAAAATTAAAGGATTTTGTTAAGATGAAAAATTATAATTTCTCATTAGGTTTTTAAATTGTGAATTTTAGTGATGACCGGAGGGAGATTCGGGTGAGTTTTAAATCACGTGGGATCCGGTACCCAGTTAAAGTTAATAAAACACTTGAAATCTCCTATTCATCTTCAATTCATCTCGTCTTCTTCTCTTTTCCAGCAGCAAATCACAGCCATTTCACCATTTTTGATTCAAAATCTTCCTTTGGCCATAACTTAGCCATTTCTCCACCGAATTCAACGATTCTTGTCTTGAATCTTGATGGAAAACACCTTCTGAACCCATTGGTACCACTTTTGAGCCTTGAAACCGCTTATTTGGGGAGATCTACACCAAAATCAGATCCGAAATTTTGAGAATTTTTGGTGTTCATGAAGCTTTTTCATGCTCCAATGGTGGAGTATGCTTAGGTGGAGCCATATACCATGCAATTGGGTAAGTTATTTCAACATTTCATTGGTTAAATTTTGAGTTGTGATAATTGCCCCTAAAGAGGGATTTTGTGATATGTGGTGTTAGAGAGCTCAAATGGAAAATGTCTATTAGATGATAATGTCTTAGAATGGTGTATTAATGCTAGAAATGCAATGAAAATTTTAAGCGGAAAAAATGGATTTTTAACTTAGAAAAAAATTGATGCATGAAATGGAATTTTTGAGTTTTGTGTTAATGTGTGATATAGTGAATTGTAGTGTGATTATATGATATTATGAAGTGATTATGTGAGTGGTGGACCATAGGAATTGAGTGGAAATCCTTGGTTTGGATAACCAAGATTCGGCCATTTATGTATAATTGGGCAAATTGATGTTTTAGAACACTTTGGTGTTGTGTTGTGTAATGGAAAAGTTATTAGATGGGTTGTGTGGTGATTGGCATGTGGAAGAATCAATGTAAAAATAATAAGTGTTGAAAGTGGCAAAATGTGCCTAAAGTGCAATATTTCGCAAAATGTTGCGTAAAAGTCGTAAAACCGAAAAACGGCGAGTGAACTAGCCTTTGGGTAACCTAAGTAAGTGAAATAAAATGAGAAAGAAAATTTAGAAAAATAAAACCCAAAATAACACTATGTAGGCCGAACCCTTAGTGGAGGGGAGAGGAAATCTGACGTTTTTGCGTTTTGACGTATTTTGACTGAAACTGACGGCTGTGCATGGTTGTACAGGTTGTCGTACGTGGATATAAACTTGGAACAGTGAAACAGTGGATTGCCCTTGGTCCTGGATCAAGTGGATTGAGGTGTTCCCTGTGTATCAAGCTATGAGTGGAGTTTCTGCGGAGCTCAGTGGACGGATAAAAAGAAAGGTAACCTCTTGGTACTGGGGCTTGTTCCCCTTTTTGTGCTCCACCTTGCTAGTTGATGGCAATGGTAGGAAGTGTGTATGAGTAGTGTAGAACAGCATGAGCATGCATGTGCATTATCACAGTGGGTACTTATGTACCAGATCTCTGGCCAGTAGATATTTTTAGCCTTCGGGCAAGTGTTTCCGGACTGCCACTGGATAGGTCTCCGAGAGGGAGTTCCAGTTGACCCAGGGTCGTGGTGTGTTATCCGGATAGGAGCACACTAGGTTGTCTCGGGTGTATATGGTTGGAAGGGGTACCTTGGTGGGTTGTTCTATGAACACGCCAGGGGTAGTACCCATAGGCGTATAGCCGAGGACATGGCGTGGTATTGGTAGCTACCATCCCGAATGTCGTAGTTGTTCTGATATATTCCCCCTTTCTCTAAATCCCTTGCTTTATCCCGTTTTATAACAGTGGTGTTGTTTTTATGCTATTGATATACATCGAAGTGAACCATTGGGCGGAGTTTTCTCCAGAACCTCTTGGTTACTGAGATATATCCGTATATCTCACCCCGTCTAGGGGCATTATTTCAGGATGTACCAGTGGATATGGAGCAGCGGGCAAGAAGCCCGCATGAGGACGAGTGGAGCAGTGGTGTAGAGTTTAGCTATCATGTCATTTTAGTTTATGAATTTATTTGGCAAGTGAAGTGTAATGCGTAAATAATTGTAGTTTGAAGTTAAAGTTGTAAATGTAAATGTAATCCAGTGTTGTAAATGTACCATGGATGTATGTAATATGATGGAAGAGCTTTAGGCCTATTGTAGGTTTATGATTATCTGCATTATGGTTTATGCATGAAATTGAATGTTAGTTATTAAAACTATAAAGGATTGAAAAGTAAACTGTTTATGTTTTAAGTGTATATTGGATTGGGTTGTAAGAGCCCCAAGGCATTGTTGGACCTTGTGTGTGCCACCCATTGGATTTTGCTGGATTTTAGGTGTATTAGTAGTGTTAAACAGGTTATGCAAATTTGGGGATTCTTGGAAATACAAAAGAAACTCTGGCGAATTTTCTGTAGAATAGGCAGTTTTTGGGTGAACTTTGGAGGAGCGTATCTCTCTCCATAGTGGTCCGATTGGGACGTGACATACGCCATTTTGAAGCTTAAGATGTCCCCTACGTTGTGTCAAAAGCCTAGGTTCATTGGTGGTGTGCGCAGCCCATGGGGGCTGTTGTCACGCACTGCCCTGTTCTGGCCAGCACCAGTGGGCAGATTCGGATCTGTGTTGGGAAATTAATTCCCGCTTCTTTACTTGGTCAAATTAAGCGTACGATATATCAAATCGAAGTTTGAGGTGTCTAGTTTATGGTGTAAAATTTTGAGAGGCAGTGTCCTTGTGGTTAGGTGCAGTTTATTCCGTGAAGTTTGGACGTTTTAGGCTGTTTTGGAGTTGGTAGGCAATGTTGTTTGTCCAACTTCAAACGGCGATAACCGGAGCTCACGAGCTCGGAATTGAGTGTGTGATAGCTTGTTAGAAAGGTAATTGAATAAGTAAAAAAGATAACCTGGAGTTTAAGTTTGGATTTTTATTTTGTGTTCGTAGAAAAACAAAGTAGCAAGTCCGGTTAAGTGGTAAAAACGTAAAAGTGAGGAATTGGCTAAGTGGGTTTATGGGAACCCCTTAGTATCTTGTAGGTAATAAAATAAAGTGTATAAATAGTTAAGAAAGTCTTTCGCTAGTGTTTCAGTTACGGTCACAGCTTTTTATTATTACCCTTTTTATACTTTTACTGTTCGCGTAATAATCGGAAAAAGTTTATTCTCATTTTTATAAATGAACTGTTGTGATTGTAACTGCGCTTAATATCATAATTAATGTTAACAATACCGGTACGTAACGGGCTGTTACATTTTATGGTATCAGAGCAGTTTTGTTAGGGAACTCTGATAATATATATATAGATGTGTTATGTGCTACATAGTTGTATGTAGATTCTTATCGATTACTGTATATGTAATTCCTTAGTGTGGGTCTGATCAACCCATTCCTTTGTGTTACATGTGTGGTCATCGTAAGAAGCCTGCGTAGTAACCTTGAAGCACCGAATGTGAGTATTTAGCTTGATGTTGTGGCTGCAGTGTTAACTGCTCCATGGACAAAGGATGGCAGTAAGTCAAGTATGAATATTAGAAGGCATAAAAGAATAGACATAAATATTATATCTGACTTCAATGAAAGTCAAGAGAAAAGTGTATTATAAGCAACAATGGTGTACAATTCATGAGATGTACAATATGAGCATAGACGAACCTTGCAGTACTATGAAAGATAAACATATAACAGAGATGAGCTTATGAGATTGGTGAAATTCCAAGTATATGTGTAGTATAGTAAGACAGTTATGTACAAGTGGTCTTGGTGAATAGACTTCATCAAGGCGAGAGGTTTTGAACCTGAAGAATTATTGAGAAAAGGGAACAGATATTCGTATGCGTGAGTTAAACACGTCATGTTTGATTAGCAGTTATGAGACCAGGACAAGTGCGGTGCACTTGAATGAATTGAGATGGTCCAAGCAGAGAAGCAAATAGAATATTCGATGAGTAATCCTACGAGATTTGACCACTTGAAAGTATGATGTTGATAGATTGATAATGTGAGAGATATTGAAATATGGGAGTGAATTCCATAAAGAGGTAGTGTTGACTAAACACAAGTGAGGTGAACTAAGGATGTGTATATACTTACCAAAAAAAAAGGATGAGTATATTATTATGTGTAATATGTATGAGGAAAAGTGAAGGAATTGCCATGGATGACACAAGATCTATGTACCATGAAGACACTATTGCAGATAGTGGAGTTCAACTCAGATTGGCAGATGTATCAGTGATAAAGGAACAGGATGGTTGAGATGTATAGTCATTGTACGAAAGTAATGAGAGTTGTAAAGAAATTACGATTTGGTGGTATATGTATATGTACTACTAATAGTAGTGCACTTATGAAAATATTGGTATTTGATATGGAGTAAAGGTATTTACAAGGTAAAGAGATATTCTACAACCACCAAGGGTGGAAGCGATCAGGAGAATTGATGAGTTGCTCTACAGTATAAAGCGTATGTTATGTGAGCCGTAGCAGGCAGTGGATTAGAACGATGGCATGATTTTGTGGGTTATTGTTGTATAACAATAAGGTGAGATGGTATGATTAGTGAATGAATGAGTGTAAAACTTAATGTGAAATCAAGTGATTAGTATACGAACCAAGTGACAACAAAGTGCGAAAGTAAGAGGTTAATGAAAGAACTGATGTGTAAAGTGTGCAGAGAGTGTGGAATTATGTGGTCAGCAAAGGAGTTGATGTGTAATGACAAGATGGAAATGATAAGATTTGTTAGTAAGTTGAGGTATAATCGTCAGTGCAAGAACGGACGAGTAGTTTTGAGTGCAAAGGGTTAATGTAAATTTCAGGGCAAGGATTGAGGTGAAGTAGTTATCTGTGATTCGACGAAAATGATTGGAAGATCCCTGTGTGATGGGAAATGTGAAACTTATACTAAGAGAATTGAGATGTGTACAGAACTTTGAGAAAATTTAGCAATTATGGATTAGGGATTATGTTATGAACCATGGCAAGTGATTAGTCAAAGTAAAAGAGTAAACAATCAGTGAGATGAATAAGCAAGGAAGAGATAATGGACTACGGACTGAACGGTAACAAGATAGAAGGAACTATTACGAGTTAGAAGATGTGTACGAAATTACGAAGAGAATGTGGATTATTATAACCATGATTATGTTATAAACCAGGTCAGAGGGGTAACCGAAACGAAAGTAAACTACCAGTGAGAAGAATGACACGAGAGAGTAAGATAAATTAACTTATATGTAACAGGTTTATATTATACCACTACTACTAAGATTATGGGGGCAGCCCATGTGGTAATACAAACTAGTTTGGGTGTTATATACAGAAGTGATACAGACACCAAATGGACTGGGTCCATGTGTGATCTGGAGTGTACGGAGTACCAGTTTTGCCGTCATATACAGATATATTATGAGTATAAATTTCTCTGTGCACTGGGTGCATGTAATATGAATTGATAGTAGGAAGATCTCAGTGGGGACTATGTGCCAGGAGTGTATAGCTATCTCGGTGCGGGTTAAGTTCCCGGAGACTAATAGTATTTGATATGAGTAATGAGAAACGAGGAAGTATTCCACATTGGTGTAACGGTTAGTATGGTAGAGATAATTTATGTAAGTGCTGAAAGAAGAAACATTTGGGGGGATGCCTTAGAATAGGGACAGCTAGTAGTAAGTCATTTATACGGCATGGATCATATGGGTGGATTCTCTGATCGGTGAGTCATGGCATCTGGGGCCCTTAGGACAGCAAGAGCTCGAGGGGTTAAACCTGTGAATGTTGTTACCCACTGTATTGGGAGAGTTTTTCCATATGGTTAACGCAAGATGCGAGGTCATATATTTGTAAATTGACAATAGTATGTCAGGTTTGGATATAAGAGTTGTGGCTTAGTGTGCAAGAACTTCGAAGTGTGATAGGGAAACACTATTGTGGGTGTAAAGAAAGTTTGATGAAATAAATTTTGTCTCTAAGTGAAGTAGTAAGTTAGTTGGAACCCTCGTCTTATGACCAAAAAGGGATGATAAGTGAGTTAAAGTTGACAGAATGAGTAAGTGCTCTTCTAAGAAGGCTAGTGATGATCAAGATTTCAGGTTAAAACAGTAAAGTGTGAGCCCTAAGGAAAAGATAAATTGAAATAGAGTCAAGTGCAAACGTGTATTAATAGATGGGAACTATAGATGTAATTGATTACCAAAAAGTGAATAGCTTTGTTTTGCTGGTAAAGTAGGTTGAGAAATGTGGTATGTAATCGCATATGCCACTTATGGTGGAAAGTGTGTGGAAAATGCACCATGATTGATGATGTTTTGATTAAGTACTAATGAGGTATGGACGAGTGTTTGTGGTAATTTTGAATGTTCTGAGGAACTGATATACCAACTGGCGGGGAATTATAGAAGTGGTGGCAATAATGGAATTGATTTTAAGTGATTTGATAATTAAGTGTCAAGGATTCCTTGTGAATAGGACTTGTATATGAGAGAGAGGGCATTTTGAATAGTCCATCAGTTAATAGTGAAGTGGGTCGGAAATTGATTTGTTCCAAAGTGTTTAGTGGAAGTAAGTAAAGCTGTAAAGAAACAGTGTTTTGAGTTTGACATCCAGGATTAAATGATTATGATTACGATAAAGTGGTATAAATGAGTGGAACATAAGGTTAAGCGCTAACATCGAAGTGGAATGAAAGTTGAAAATAGTTAGTGGGTGAAAATATTAAGCATGAGTCCTCGATATGGAGGTCATTGATGAGTGTTGTGTTTAGACCGTGAGAGGTCTGAGTAGAGAATTGAGCTGACTGAGTTGATAAAATTGAGATGGTTCAGTTAACGAAAAGAGTAACAGTGAAAGCAAATTATGAATATGATTACTAGATGGAAAGAGTCAGGACTGTGTGTGGTTAAAAGACCTTAAAAGGTTAATCGGAGAGATAAACTGTTGTGAGGGTTGTTAGTTTCGTATCACAAGGAGAAAAATATAGTGGTGAGTACCTAAGGAGAGGTGAAGACACGTGACAAGGAAAAATAATGTATATGAGTATAGAAATTAATGTGAGTCGAAATCATAAGAAACGACAAAGTGCCCTTGAAACTAGAAAGGATGTGCTTCGGTGAAAGCTAAGAAAACAATGAAATCATAAGAGCAGTGACAGTAATGGAAAGGACTAGTATGTTTGAGTATGGTTGAAACAGTGAGGACAGCGAAAAGAGCTAAGTGCTAAAGAAAGTGTGAAGATACATAAAAACAATTAGAGCCTTTTATGGAAACAACTAGAGATTTTTGGGGACGGCATTGGGACAGAAAGATAGATGAAGATGAAAATGAGATGAAGTGAGACAGACAAATTGTAATGTGGTCGTCTATTACCGATGAATTGGTGAAAGTGTAACCGTAAGCCGTGAAGAGCTTAAAGTATTGCGAATTGAAGGTCGTTGCACGATAAATGACAAGTGTAAAATGAGTATATGATGAATTACAGTGAGTGAAAAAGCAACAGTGGTTTAAGGAAACAGTGAAAGATATAATGAGTTAAGGGGTCAGATACCCGAAGTTATCAAGTTTGTAAAGGACTAAGTAATCATGGATACCACAGAAATGACATTTTCGATTACACCCCGTGTTACGGGACCGTTAAGATGTAATTTTGCGGACAAAATTCTAAAAGGTGGGGTGATTATAACACCTCACAATTCTAAAATAAGTAATTAAAGTGTTAAGTGAGAAATTAAGTGAAGGATTAGTGAAAATCCCAAAGATTAGGCCAAAATACAAAGAAAGGGCAAAACGGTAATTAGCCAACACGCAACCCTAGGAAGGTAAAAATTGAGCAGGAGGTCTCAGATGATAAAAATTAGCCTGGAAATGGATTCAGAACGAAAAATTGAGTGGATAGGCAAGTTTCAGAAAAATCAGTGAATAGTGTTTTTAGCGGGTAAAAATACCGCAGTCAGATTGCACCGTAAAACGTGCCAGTGGAATTTTGAGCTCTAGGTTTCAAATATTGATTTTAAATGGTCCATAGAAATAGGAAATATGATTTCTGATAATATTTGAGGGATTTAAGTCAATTTGTGGAAGTTTGTCAACGGAGCGCGCTGTACCTTAAAGCAGTGTTTTTCCGAACAACCAGAAAGCTCCAAATTTTTATCTGAAAGAGTAAAATTAAAGGATTTTGTTAAGATGAAAAATTATAATTTCTCATTAGGTTTTTAAATTGTGAATTTTAGTGATGACCGGAGGGAGATTCGGGTGAGTTTTAAATCACGTGGGATCCGGTACCCAGTTAAAGTTAATAAAACACTTGAAATCTCCTATTCATCTTCAATTCATCTCGTCTTCTTCTCTTTTCCAGCAGCAAATCACAGCCATTTCACCATTTTTGATTCAAAATTTTCCTTTGGCCATAACTTAGCCATTTCTCCACCGAATTCAACGATTCTTGTCTTGAATCTTGATGGAAAACACCTTCTGAACCCATTGGTACCACTTTTGAGCCTTGAAACCGCTTATTTGGGGAGATCTACACCAAAATCAGATCCGAGATTTTGAGAATTTTTGGTGTTCATGAAGCTTTTTCATGCTCCAATGGTGGAGTATGCTTAGGTGGAGCCATATACCATGCAATTGGGTAAGTTATTTCAACATTTCATTGGTTAAATTTTGAGTTGTGATAATTGCCCCTAAAGAGGGATTTTGTGATATGTGGTGTTAGAGAGCTCAAATGGAAAATGTCTATTAGATGATAATGTCTTAGAATGGTGTATTAATGCTAGAAATGCAATGAAAATTTTAAGCGGAAAAAATGGATTTTTAACTTAGAAAAAAATTGATGCATGAAATGGAATTTTTGAGTTTTGTGTTAATGTGTGATATAGTGAATTGTAGTGTGATTATATGATATTATGAAGTGATTATGTGAGTGGTGGACCATAGGAATTGAGTGGAAATCCTTGGTTTGGATAACCAAGATTCGGCCATTTATGTATAATTGGGCAAATTGATGTTTTAGAACACTTTGGTGTTGTGTTGTGTAATGGAAAAGTTATTAGATGGGTTGTGTGGTGATTGGCATGTGGAAGAATCAATGTAAAAATAATAAGTGTTGAAAGTGGCAAAATGTGCCTAAAGTGCAATATTTCGCAAAATGTTGCGTAAAAGTCGTAAAACCGAAAAACGGCGAGTGAACTAGCCTTTGGGTAACCTAAGTAAGTGAAATAAAATGAGAAAGAAAATTTAGAAAAATAAAACCCAAAATAACACTATGTAGGCCGAACCCTTAGTGGAGGGGAGAGGAAATCTGACGTTTTTGCGTTTTGACGTATTTTGACTGAAACTGACGGCTGTGCATGGTTGTACAGGTTGTCGTACGTGGATATAAACTTGGAACAGTGAAACAGTGGATTGCCCTTGGTCCTGGATCAAGTGGATTGAGGTGTTCCCTGTGTATCAAGCTATGAGTGGAGTTTCTGCGGAGCTCAGTGGACGGATAAAAAGAAAGGTAACCTCTTGGTACTGGGGCTTGTTCCCCTTTTTGTGCTCCACCTTGCTAGTTGATGGCAATGGTAGGAAGTGTGTATGAGTAGTGTAGAACAGCATGAGCATGCATGTGCATTATCACAGTGGGTACTTATGTACCAGATCTCTGGCCAGTAGATATTTTTAGCCTTCGGGCAAGTGTTTCCGGACTGCCACTGGATAGGTCTCCGAGAGGGAGTTCCAGTTGACCCAGGGTCGTGGTGTGTTATCCGGATAGGAGCACACTAGGTTGTCTCGGGTGTATATGGTTGGAAGGGGTACCTTGGTGGGTTGTTCTATGAACACGCCAGGGGTAGTACCCATAGGCGTATAGCCGAGGACATGGCGTGGTATTGGTAGCTACCATCCCGAATGTCGTAGTTGTTCTGATATATTCCCCCTTTCTCTAAATCCCTTGCTTTATCCCGTTTTATAACAGTGGTGTTGTTTTTATGCTATTGATATACATCGAAGTGAACCATTGGGCGGAGTTTTCTCCAGAACCTCTTGGTTACTGAGATATATCCGTATATCTCACCCCGTCTAGGGGCATTATTTCAGGATGTACCAGTGGATATGGAGCAGCGGGCAAGAAGCCCGCATGAGGACGAGTGGAGCAGTGGTGTAGAGTTTAGCTATCATGTCATTTTAGTTTATGAATTTATTTGGCAAGTGAAGTGTAATGCGTAAATAATTGTAGTTTGAAGTTAAAGTTGTAAATGTAAATGTAATCCAGTGTTGTAAATGTACCATGGATGTATGTAATATGATGGAAGAGCTTTAGGCCTATTGTAGGTTTATGATTATCTGCATTATGGTTTATGCATGAAATTGAATGTTAGTTATTAAAACTATAAAGGATTGAAAAGTAAACTGTTTATGTTTTAAGTGTATATTGGATTGGGTTGTAAGAGCCCCAAGGCATTGTTGGACCTTGTGTGTGCCACCCATTGGATTTTGCTGGATTTTAGGTGTATTAGTAGTGTTAAACAGGTTATGCAAATTTGGGGATTCTTGGAAATACAAAAGAAACTCTGGCGAATTTTCTGTAGAATAGGCAGTTTTTGGGTGAACTTTGGAGGAGCGTATCTCTCTCCATAGTGGTCCGATTGGGACGTGACATACGCCATTTTGAAGCTTAAGATGTCCCCTACGTTGTGTCAAAAGCCTAGGTTCATTGGTGGTGTGCGCAGCCCATGGGGGCTGTTGTCACGCACTGCCCTGTTCTGGCCAGCACCAGTGGGCAGATTCGGATCTGTGTTGGGAAATTAATTCCCGCTTCTTTACTTGGTCAAATTAAGCGTACGATATATCAAATCGAAGTTTGAGGTGTCTAGTTTATGGTGTAAAATTTTGAGAGGCAGTGTCCTTGTGGTTAGGTGCAGTTTATTCCGTGAAGTTTGGACGTTTTAGGCTGTTTTGGAGTTGGTAGGCAATGTTGTTTGTCCAACTTCAAACGGCGATAACCGGAGCTCACGAGCTCGGAATTGAGTGTGTGATAGCTTGTTAGAAAGGTAATTGAATAAGGAAAAAAGATAACCTGGAGTTTAAGTTTGGATTTTTATTTTGTGTTCGTAGAAAAACAAAGTAGCAAGTCCGGTTAAGTGGTAAAAACGTAAAAGTGAGGAATTGGCTAAGTGGGTTTATGGGAACCCCTTAGTATCTTGTAGGTAATAAAATAAAGTGTATAAATAGTTAAGAAAGTCTTTCGCTAGTGTTTCAGTTACGGTCACAGCTTTTTATTATTACCCTTTTTATACTAATGTTACTGTTCGCGTAATAATCGGAAAAAGTTTATTCTCAGTGTTAACCTTGAAGCACCGAATGTGAGTATTTAGCTTGATGTTGTGGCTGTTAACTGCTCCATGGACAAAGGATGGCAGTAAGTCAAGTATGAATATTAGAAGGCATAAAAGAATAGACATAAATATTATATCTGACTTCAATGAAAGTCAAGAGAAAAGTGTATTATAAGCAACAATGGTGTACAATTCATGAGATGTACAATATGAGCATAGACGAACCTTGCAGTACTATGAAAGATAAACATATAACAGAGATGAGCTTATGAGATTGGTGAAATTCCAAGTATATGTGTAGTATAGTAAGACAGTTATGTACAAGTGGTCTTGGTGAATAGACTTCATCAAGGCGTGAGGTTTTGAACCTGAAGAATTATTGAGAAAAAGGGAACAGATATTTGTATGCGTGAGTTAAACACGTCATGTTTGATTAGCAGTTATGAGACCAGGACAAGTGCGGTGCACTTGAATGAATTGAGATGGTCCAAGCAGAGAAGCAAATAGAATATTCGATGAGTAATCCTACGAGATTTGACCACTTGAAAGTATGATGTTGATAGATTGATAATGTGAAAGATATTGAAATATGGGAGTGAATTCCATAAAGAGGTAGTGTTGACTAAACACAAGTGAGGTGAACTAAGGATGAGTATATACTTACCAAAAAAAAAGGATGAGTATATTATTATGTGTAATATGTATGAGGAAAAGTGAAGGAATTGCCATGGATGACACAAGATCTATGTACCATGAAGACACTATTGCAGATAGTGGAGTTCAACTCAGATTGGCAGATGTATCAGTGATAAAGGAACAGGATGGTTGAGATGTATAGTCATTGTACGAAAGTAATGAGAGTTGTAAAGAAATTACGATTTGGTGGTATATGTATATATGTACTACTAATAGTAGTGCACTTATGAAAATATTGGTATTTGATATGGAGTAAAGGTATTTACAAGGTAAAGAGATATTCTACAACCACCAAGGGTGGAAGCGATCAGGAGAATTGATGAGTTGCTCTACAGTATAAAGCGTATGTTATGTGAGCCGTAGCAGGCAGTGGATTAGAACGATGGCATGATTTTGTGGGTTATTGTTGTATAACAATAAGGTGAGATGGTATGATTAGTGAATGAATGAGTGTAAAACTTAATGTGAAATCAAGTGATTAGTATACGAACCAAGTGACAACAAAGTGCGAAATTAAGAGGTTAAAGAAAGAACTGATGTGTAAAGTGTGCAGAGAGTGTGGAATTATGTGGTCAGCAAAGGAGTTGATGTGTAATGACAAGATGGAAATGATAAGATTTGTTAGTAAGTTGAGGTATAATCGTCAGTGCAAGAAACGAGTAGTTTTGAGTGCAAAGGGTTAATGTAAATTTCAGGGCAAGGATTGAGGTGAAGTAGTTATCTTATTCGACGAAAATGATTGGAAGATCCCTGTGTGATGGGAAATGTGAAACTTATACTGAGAAATTGAGATGTGTACAGAACTTTGAGAAAATTTAGCAATTATGGATTAGGGATTATGTTATGAACCATGGCAAGTGATTAGTCAAAGTAAAAGAGTAAATAATCTGTGAGAAGAATAAGCAAGGAAGAGATAATGAACTACGGACTGAACGGTAAAAAGACAAGAAGGAACTGATTACGAGTTAGAAAACATGTACGAAATTACGAAGAGAATGTGGATTATTATAACCATGATTATGTTATAAACCAGGTCAGAGGGGTAACCGAAACGAAAGTAAACTACCAGTGAGAAGAATGACACAGAGAGCAAGATAAATTAACTTATATGTAACAGGTTTATATTATACCACTACTACTAAGATTATGGGGCAGCCCATGGTAATACAAACTAGTTTGGGTGTTATATACAGAGTCTATATAGTATGACGGAATGGGTCCATGTGTGATCTGGAGCGTACGGAGTACCAGTTTTGCCGCCATATACAGAGAGATCAACGAGTATAAATAGCAAGACCAACTGAACCGAGTAAACATAACAC
>JAVKPL010015825.1:0-13565 GCA_032173675.1 Gastrolobium villosum
TGTTATATGCAAAATACTAAAAATTTAAGTGCCTGTATTATTATTTTATTTTCACTGCTGATATATCAATTAATCTAAACAAATACGACTAGCGTGAGACTATTTGTGTGTATAACAGTAGTTGCAATATATTTGTAGCTTTTATGAAATAACACAATATATTTTGTTATTATGTATAAAGATAATAGGTGATTAATTATGTTGAGATTATATTATCTTATATTTTGTCAAGCGAATAATCCAATGATTAAATGATGAATAGTGAATATTCCATTTTATTTAAAATAAATAAATTTTCAAACTAAAAAAAGAGCGAAATAAGGAAGCAGACTGTATCAAATGAATCAATGAATGTAAATTACATGGAAAAGAAGTGCAAATATTTAAAGAAAACAAAAAAAAAGAAGAAAAGAAAAGATTTATCAAATCGGGATTTGGATCTTTCCAATCTTATTTCTTGTCATCTTAACCCCAAGCAACAACTTCCCTCAACGCCGTACAATTTCATCCCCTACAAATTTTTCCCTCTAAACATTTTAATCCAACACAAAATTTGTTGCATTAACACTGTTGAAGACATCCGGTAAAGCAGAAGTGCAAGTGAATCCTAGAGGATGTTCCTATCTTGTCTTTTTAATTTTATTTTTGATTTTTTGATTTTTCACTAGCAAGGCTTGCCCACAGTGCAAGCAAGAGCCCCAGCAAAGCGTGTAAGCCTAGCAGCTTGTGATCCATCTCTTGGTTTCATTAGGAATCCTTTGTTAAATGGCAATTTACCAAGAGGTGCCCCAGCTTGAACAAACTTTGCACCGTTCATGAACAAGTCATTCTCTGATCTCCATTGCCATTGGGACCACACTTGTGGTGCTGCATAATCTCTGTGTGTTATCTCCTTTGCAGCATTGTTGTTAGGTGCAATGAAACGATTTCCCTGGCTAAGAATGGTTGGTCCTGAGCTTCCACCAATTGCATACATGAGCCAGTGAGTGTAATCATTGTTCAAAACATGGAAGAAACCCCATCTGCATCTTGGCATTCTCTGGATCAATCCCTGTCCAAAATGGTTGAATGCCACTGTAATCTGCATTATCTTGTCACCGGAGTAAGAGTCACTAGCTCCAAACAGCATCACCTGCAACAACCCCATATATATTAGTGTACATATTCCAAATTATAATTAAGCATATATATATATATATATAGCAAAGTAATTAATCCTATATAAATTAAGGCTTTAGTAGCTCTTTTATTGTTGTAGATCAGAAAATTTACAGCAACACTTATTTCCACCAGGATCTGGATCTCTATCGTGGAAACTTTTTTATTGTAAGATCAGGCTGAGTATCCTAGTGTAAATATATTTATTGTAACTTTTTCCATTTGCAGCAACGGCGGGAAAATCTTTGGTGCTACTATTGCACCAAGATTCAGTGCATCCCACTAATGGGAGCATTACACATCATAGGAGAGAGAAAAAATTTGGTAGAGAAAGAAAACTTTAACTGACATGTAATATTTCTATTGGTGGGATGTACTGAATCTTTGGTACAATAGTAGCACCAAAAATTTATTCCAACAGCAGAATCAAGGAATCCATAAATTATCATGTGTGTCATGCAGCACAAACATTAATCCCTAAACATTTATGGGGTTTGATTTTCTCATGTTGCATGAGAATTCAATTTTCATGTTGTGACTCAACTAGTGGTGGACCCTACATTTATTAAAAAGAGAAAAAAAAAGAAAAAATTTACACGTAAATTGAAGGGTCACAACATGATAATTGTATTCTTATGCAAACGTGAGAAAATGTTTTCCCAACATTTATATCTATTTAACCTACCAATTAATAAGGAATTAAAACAAAATAATAGTGAAATTAAGGAAGAATATAATAAAATAAGTTAATTACATCGTTGTGCTTGGTCATGTGGCAATTTGAGATGGTGATAGCGGTAGAACCCTGGATAACGTCAACAAGACCATCAGCAGCTTCGGACAAGGAAATATGATCAATCCAAATGTTTGAGGAACCAAAAACGGAGATGGCATCTCCATCACTCCTTGTTCTTTGTCCATAGTGGTTCCAAGAGTCCCTAATCATACCACCATCCTTTGCCTGGATATTTTTCATGCGAATACCATGAATGATGACGTTGTTAACAAACTGCATGGTAATTCCACCACCATCCCTAATTTGCACATTGGCTCCACGCCCATCGATGGTCTTGTCTGATGAAACCATCAACTCCTGCTTCAATCTGATGATCATGCTACGTGCAAATGTGATCCACAGTGGTCCCTTTTGGACGACGGCAAACCTTAGAGTACCGGGTTTAGGGTTAACCATGTCGTCGTCGGATTCGTCGGTGACGACGTAGATCCTCCCGCCGAGTCCTCCTACTGCCTTTCTTCCGAATCCCTTACCACATTTGGCTAACTTTTGGCGATCTCTTGCCCAGTCTTTGTTGCACCTCCAGCAACGGTCGATTGGGTTCGTGGCTAAGCATGGTCCAGCGTATTTCTCCTTTAGTTCCCTCCTTTTACCGTTGATCTCTTCCTCCTCCAAATCCAACTCCTCCAAAGCCCTGCATCAAAGTATTTGTATGTAATAAGAATAGAGATCTTATACTCAATTTTATTAATTAATTTATGGGTAAAGGATTTCTCCCGTCACCGGAGATAAAAGTTATTTTTCAGTGAGACGTCGTTTTGGAGCGGAAATCAAGGTATTTTTGTAATTTTAATATATTGCAGGGTTATATTAGTCTTTATCATTATACTTTTTTAATCTTATAACCCAAACAACGTCGTTTTGAGCTTACTGGAGATAATTTTGGGTCTGTTTGATTGTTGTGTTCTGATTTTTTTGTTCTTAAAACTGTTCTGTAAAATAGTTATGAAAACAGTTGTTTTCTATATTTTTTTTCTTTTTAAAAGTTAAAACCAAAACAGAAAAAAAAAAAACAACTCGTACATGTTCTCTAAATTTGATTCTAAAAACAAAAAAATAGTTATTGTTTTCAAAACAATTTTTACAAAACAGGTCTTACCAAACGAGTTTTTTTGTTTTTTTGTTCTGAAAACTAAAAAAGAGTTTTTAAAAACCACAATCAAACAGAGCCTTTATCTCCGATGAGAAATACTTTTCCCTTAACTTATTTACATCTGACACTTCAGTCATGTATGTAATAAATCAGATCGTTAGAAAAAGTGTAACTTACATTGATATAAAATGATACTTATTAACTAATATGATATTAATTTGAAAATATGCTAAAACTATATTAATATTGAGAATTAATCTTCTCATATAAATATTTCACATGAGCATGTAAAGAAAGAGATAAATTAAAAAAGCGTCACAAGAGAATGGTTAATACCTATGAACATGCATATTGAGCTCGAATGTAACGTTTTCAGGGTTGGGTATGTAGGACTTCAAGGCAATTTCGTGGGCAATATCGGCTTGCTTTTTGAGAAAATCGTCAAAAACAGCAATGCCAGCCTCAAGGCATGGAAGAGTAATGGCAAAAGTAGCCAAGAGGACAAAGATAACCTTACTTCCTGCCATTATTTTTCCAATGCCTATTGTTGGAGTTTTTGCTTGGGATTCTAAAACTTTATTTTTTTTTTCTTTCCTTGGTTTTCAAAGGCAAGGGGAGCCAAGGTCTTTGTGCTGATTGAGAATGAATGCACAAGAAAAAGACCTTAGCAAGCCAATACCAATAAAAACCAAGTACTATTGGCACTTCCGCATAGTAGTAGTGCTTCGAGTAAGTTATTAGCATCACAAGAGCTTATATAGTGATGGAAAACCTTGAAGATGTCAAGAATGTGGTTCTAATATTTAGGAGCGAAAAGTGCGGTCAACCGTTCTGTTTTTTCAGGTGTTTCTGTTACATTGGACATGGTTAAGAAAAGGATCTCACGGGTCTAAACTAGAAAAAAACTGGCTTAAAAAAGCAATCACTGTTAATCCGTTTACTTAGCCGCCAGGACCTTCTCATCGACCACTATTAACTCGTGACTACATTATTTGCTTCAATTTTGTCCAAGTGATGAATAGCAATTTATCAAATTTGCTAAGTTTGGCCATACCTAAAAGTCAGCGTTATATATATGGATAAACGTGCATTTCTAGGGTGGATCTTACCAGCCTTGTTTTAGCTGTATTTCAAAAATGGTATAATATGATAATATAAAATAGAGTTGTATTTGTATATACATATATCAATTTGTTCTAATTTTAACATGGTGAAAATACTTATTTGTCTCCTTCTATCGTCTGTTACTTTCTGCCCGAAAAAACTCTGTCATTGGTTTATTTTTAGAATAATCATGACTTGTAATGCAAAAAAAGAATAATCATGACTCAAATGCTAAACATAGAATTGGGACCGGATCAAGATTTCCTTCTATCCTCTTATTTTTAAGTTAGAAGCTACTTATAAATATAAGTTAGGCCAAACAGGTTTTAGAAAAAGCTCTTGTCATAAAAAACTCTTTTTTTATAATAAAAAAAAAATTTAAAAGCTAAAAGCTGAGTTTTTTTTTTTAAGCTCTTATTTACTTTTCTTGAATTATGTGCTTTTTTTTTTTTTATAAAGAGTCATAAAAATGGAGAAAGAAAGACACACGACTTCATGGAGGAGAAACTTAACGGGACAAAAATTAAAGTATTTATTGGTTTTTTTTTTATAACAAGTATTTATTGGTTTTATCTAGTACGGAAGTATCATTCAAAGTTGTCCATATAATTTATGTACAGTTGTAGAGTTTTATAATCGAAATGTTATTTTACTTTTTTTTTTGTATTTAACAAATATGCAATTTAGTTGTAATATGAGGTGACTTTGTATTCAATTATTTGTCGAAATTTTTTTTTTTTTGTAATCAATTATATGTCGATTTAGTAGGTACAACCGTACAACATGACATGTCTGAACAATATTTATATGTAGATATATTATTTTTCACATAAAATTTATATTTCTAATTTCTTTATAATATATGAGTGATGTTTTATTAAAAAAAATATGTGAGTAACGTTTTTCGATGAGAATCAAAGAGACGTTACAATTATAAGATATTAAGTAAAAGATATGGTATAAGCAATGAAAGAGAAGCAGATTATATTAAACTTTGAACTTTGTTTTTGTTTTTTTTTGGTACATAAACTTTGAACTTTAAATTAGCGAAGCAATGTGTACCAACCATCAAAGATTCAAAGTAGATAAGGCGCCAATCAACTTTTAGGTGCAGATATTTGGTTTGTTTTTGTTGGTAGAGTGATGTATATATAATTGTAATGGATTCTATAAATGATATGGATAGGGGCAGTGGATCCGTGACATGATATTAAAACTTGTATATGGGTTGATTTGTAAAAAAAATTGCTGTCGTGTCTAGAAAAATGATATGCAAAAAATTGACATCGTGTCACGTGTTGTGTCAACACAAACTCGACCCGTATTTTTTTAATTTTTTTTATTTCGACCCATATTTTTGGTTAAATATCGTTTTGATCTATAGTTTGCGTGTTATTGTATCTTATCGTGTCAACTTGTAAAAAAAAATTCTTGGTGTATTTGTGTTAAAGATTCTGACACAAATAAAATTTTGTATAATGTTCATATTAACTATATTCGTATTGTGTCATGTGATGTTGACCCATTTTGACACATTTATATGGATTAAAGATGGATTTTATAAGAGTTATGTTGTAGGAAAAATGATTATGTAATGTTATATAGATTTATTTTGCGTGTCTTAGTTTTTTTTTTTTTTTCAAAAAGTGCGGTCCCCATAAAATATTGTGTGTGTAGAAAAAATTTTTGTATCATATTAATATTGCTTACAAGTACAATTTCCAAGAACTAATATATCATTTTAATATTTATATATTAAAATAAATTTTTTTAATATATTAATTTTAAAAATGTTGAAGATATTATTTTATACAATACCATACCAAACGCTGGATAATATTAAAATTTAATCAGATCTTATACAATCAGGTCTTATAATATCAGTCCTTATACCATCAGACCTTATTCTATAATATGCACCAAACATACCCTTAATATGTTAAAAAAATTTGTATCGTGTTATGTCGTATTAATACGAATTCAACTCATTTTTTATTTTTTTGTCAAATATTATTTTGACCCATAATTTATGTGTCATTAACGCTGCATTAATCTGCAAAAAACTTATATTGTGTTCATTTTAATGACTATAACACACATAAAAATCCATATTATATTTACGTTATGAAGATTCGTATAATGTCAAATTCATATGAGTCATGTCGTGTGAACTGTTTTAACATCCTTAATCGTCCCATCCTATATATATATATATACATATATATATACATATATATACATACATATATATATATATGGGGAATGATACTCTCATGCTATATGAGACAACATTATTTTCCTACACAAATTCGTTTTCCGTGCCAATTAATTTTTCTTTTCTTTTTAAATATAAATTATGGGACCCACATTCAACCTCTCTCTACTTTTTTTCTCTCCTACAATCCTACAACATAAGAAAAGTTAAATCCTATATATATATATATATATATATATATATATATATATGGATAAATATTTCTAGAACCACTTTAGATAAAGTTATCAATAGCTACCTCAAAACTACGTTGTTTTGATTAATAAAGGGTGTTTTTAGATGAATTAATAAAGGGTATTTCAGTAAAATAAATATGACAAAAAATAAACAAAAGTACGAAAACACCCTTCATTAATTCACCTAAAATTACAAGAACACCCTTCATTAATCAAAATGACGTAATTTTGGGGATAGCTATAAATAACTTTATTTAAAGTGACCGTGTAAATATTTTTTCCATATATATATATATATATATAGGCAGGATATTCTTACACCCGTGTAAGAGTTAGAAGTCTTACATTCAATCTTAACCATTGATCCCCTTATATCTAATGGCTCACGTTACTAAGAAATTAGAGTCATTAGATCTAAGTGGAATCCATGGCCAAGATTGAGAGTGTAACTACTTACACTGGTGTAAAATGATCCTAACTCATATATATATATATATATATATATTAGAGTACTACATTCTTATTTTTTTATTTATTAAGAAAAGAAAAAAAAAATAATATTGATGCGAGCAATTCTTTAATATAGAATCGCCGAGAACAAATGGCTTTATTAGTAGCCGACATTTTGCCAAATTTCCGGCAAATTAAGTTTTTTTAAATTTTAAATTTTCAGATATTATTATAAATTGAATATTTTTAACATATTTTTAAAAATTGAGGTTCTCAGATAAAATTAAAAAAAAAAATATTTTCTACCAAACCTCACGGAACCATGAAAAGAAAGGCCATATCTAGTTAACCAGATTGCTGAAGTATTAACGGTGTAAGTGGTACGGTTGGTCAAAAGCTTCCACTTCTGCAGCAACGACTGTATGTTATTAATTGAAACAAACTTTATTAGAAAGAAAAGCTGCGGCTTGATACATAAGGAATTTGTATAAAGAAACATTATTTCCTTCGTAAAAAATAGAAATAGACTAAGATTCGATATGCCTGGGTAATTGCAACTATATTCGGATTGCACGCTCCTTGTTCCATGGCAATACTTGTCTCTATATAATTTTAGAAAAAAATTGTTTATCCTCTTAAATGACACAATTTACATTCTTTCACTCTCATAAAGATGTAGGACCCACATCTTTATTTTTTTTTGTCAACTTTCTCCTTATTTATCTATCTTTTTCTCTCTCTTAAGATGACAGAACCTTAGATTCTTTACAATAACACACATTTTACCCATAATTTTATATGAAAAATAAGAATTAAATATCCATATATATATATATATATATAAGATTCTTTGACACTAAATTTTAACTATTAATTTCAGTTATTTTGATGATTATAATTTATTAGATAATATTTATTAATTAATTATTAATTACTAATAAATTATAAGCCATAATATTTAAAAAAATTATGTTATATAAGCTATATAACATAATTCTTAATTAATCATTAATTTAAAATAATGATCAATTAATGGACAAAAATTAATGGTTTAGATATAAATTAAGATTTCTTAATATTATACCGAAGTCAAAATTTAATCCCCTCCCCCCTCTCTCTCTATAGTATTCAATTCATATAGAAAATTATTGTTTATGCTTTATTACGTCAATAATTTAAAAAATATTATTATTCTTATTACATATACATATTATTTAATTAAATCATTTTAATATGGACAAATTTCTTAGTTACTTTATTTTGTAATGGGAGACTTCTTTTATATGGTTAATTAATTAACTCAAACATATTTGGCGACGGTAATGAACCTGCAACTTGAAAGTTGCGTAGCTATTAATCTCAGCAGCATTTTCTGCCAGAAACTTTGTGTATACACTAAGTACTAGACAACAAGGTTTTGGTTTTTTTTTTTTTTTTTTTCTTAAAACTGTTTTGTAAAATAATTATGGAAATAATTATTTTCTGTGATTTTTTTTTTGAAAGTTAAAAACCAAAACAAAAAATAAAAACAAATCAGACATCTTTCTAAATTTGATTCTAAAAACAAAAAAACAGTTACAGTTTCTAAAACTTTTTTCACAAAATAAGTCTTACCAAACGAGTTTTTTTTGTTCTCAAAACTAAAAAACTGTTTTTAAAAACAGTAATCAAACACAGCCAAGTTTTCTTCTCTCTAACAAATGCCCTTTGTTTGTTATGCTCAATTAAAAAGAATCCCTCAGCGTCACTAACTGGGTTTGTTGAAAGAAAAATATTCTGCCACCTTGTGCACTTTGAAAAGGTTTCGCCAAAATTATTTTGCTCAACCACCAACGTATTAATTTTGTGACTATCATTAGAAAAGAATATCTCTGATGGATTGAGTTTTTTATTCTCTTACAAAGACAACGTCAAGAAAGAGATGATGGGTCTTTTATGGCAAATAAATCACATTTTGTAAAGCAAAATTCCCTGTTGGAACACTTGTTTTCACACTTTTGACCAAAATTAGAAAGGATTCTTCTTCACACAGTCCTTAAATCAGTCTTCATTACTTAACTCGCAATTAACTTCTTTATTCTTCCTTTCGGCCAGTATTGAAAAGTCTTAATTATTTTATTTTTCGAAAAAAGGAAAAGAAATCTCACGTTCCATTAGGAAAAATTTGAAGTCAAAAATTATTTATTTTTTAATTGATTCATTGATTACTTAACTCATTTGATTTAAGTTGAATAGAGTAATAAAACTGTTATAGAGTTTTTAATAAATCTGGATACCCTGAATTTGAACTTGAAATATATCACTAGTAAAGCTTAATTAGGACTAGGTAATGTATAAACCAAAAGATTTGTGCACGTACGCAAATGTAGATTATTCAGAAAGAATAGAGACAAAGTTAAAATTGGGTTATTCAAGTGTGATGGAATCCTACATTTGATTGGTAATGATGAAGATTATATAAGTGAAATGACCCATAAAATCAATACCTTAATATTTTGCGCTGAGATATTTTGTCGGACCCACTTGAATCTAAAATGGAAAAATACTACACTTGAGTTTACTTTCTTTTATTTTAATAAATAAGAAATGAACTAGATCTTCTTGTCAAAAAAGGCACGAATTAGGTTTATTGAGATCACTTTTTGCGATCTGGAATAGGAAGAAAGCTATATTCTTTGAGGAGGAGGCAAAGGAAGGGTCGAAGCTTCACCATTGAGACCATCTTCCAAGTTCTTTTTATGGATTTCTATTTTCTTTCATCTTTTACTTTAGTTTTCCTGAGGCTAGGTTTCTTTGTATTTATTTCCCCAAGTAATTAAGATTTAAAGTCTGGTATTAATATAAAAAGAGTTAATACTTGGCTTTTGTATCATATCTCATAACATTATTCTACATATATAAAAGAAGGCTTTAATGTTTCTAAACTGAACGTAGATAAGTTATCTACATTCGCTCCCAAAACGACGTCGTTTTAGTTTGAAAAATTAAAGAATTATAATAAAAAGACTATAATAACCCTGAAATAAATTAAATTACAAAAATACCTTAATTTTCGCCTCAAAACGATGTTGTTTTGGGCTCACTGTAAATAAGTTATCTACATTGACCGTAGAAAAAGTGAACCCATAAAAGAATATTATTTAGAGTCTTTATTTTGTTTTATTTTACTTTCTCCTTCTACACTTAAAACCCTATAAATTCAACATGATATTCGAGTCATCGTATCCATAATGGTATCTCCTTATAGTTGTGTTGAGTTCATAGTAGTATCAAACCAATAATTTGTGTTTTTATTTGCTCCGCATCTCTCCTCTGTGACTTTATTGTATTGAGTTTAGTCTCAAGTTCTTGTTTCATTATAAGTACCGTTTCAATTTTGTACTTCCAATGCTTTTCTTCCGAAACCCTTGCCACATTTGGCTAACTTTTGGTGATCTTTTGCCCAGTCTTTGTCAATTGGATTCGTGGCTAAGCATGGTCCAGTGTATTTCTCCTTTGGTTCCTTCCCTGTGCTGTTGAGCTCGTGCTCCTCCACAATCCTGCATCAAATTATTTGTGAGAGCCCAATAATAATCAATTTAATCTGAAAACTTAAACGAGCAAGTTATTTTTATATCAATGTAAGAATAAGAAATTTTACGCTTAATTTTAATAATTAATTTATTTGCATCTAACGGCTCACTTATGTATATAATAAACCAGAGTCGTTAGATATAAATAGAATCAAAGATCAAAATTAAGAGTGTAACTTACAATGATATAAAATGATGCTGATTAATTAATATAATATTAATTTGAAAATATGCTAAAACTATATCAATATTGAGAATTAATCTTCTCATACAAATATTTGACATGATAAATTAAAAAACCGTGACAACTCACAAGAGAATGCTTAATACCTATGAACATGCATATCGAGGTCGGTTTTAATGTTTTCAGGGTTGGGTATGTAGGACTTCAAGGCAATTTCGTGGGCAATTTCGGCTTGCTTTTTGAGAAAATCATCAAAAACAGCAATGCCAGCCTCAAGGCGTGGAATAGTAATGGCAAAAGTAACCAAGAGGACAAAGATAACCTTACTTCCTGCCATTATTTTTCCAATGCCTATATGTCCTTTTTTGTTGTTGGAGTTTTTGCTTGAGATTCTAAACTCTTTTTTTTTTCTTGGTTTTCAAAGGCAAATGTGGCCAAGGTCTTTGTGCTGATTGAGAATAAATGCACAAGGAAAAGACCTTAGCAAGCCAATACCAATCAAAATCAAGTACTATTGGCCCTCCCGCTTATATAGTGATGGCAAACCTTGGAGATGGAAAGCATGTAGTTCTAAATTTAGGAGCGAAAAGTGTGGTCAACCGTTCCGTTTCTTCAGGTGTTTCTGTTACGTTGGACATGGTTAAGAAAAGGATCTCACGGGTCTAAACTAGAAAATTGGCTTAAAAATTTGGATAAGTTTTCTGTTTATCTTTGTCTATCCTTTTCCAATACCATTACATCAGAATCTTAATTAATATTTATCTTTCTCTCTCTTTTTGAGATTCTGATCTCACAGTGAATGATAGGTAAAAATAGACATAAAAAATGATAGGTAAAATAACTTATCCCTTAGAAAATTGGCTTAAAAAAGCAATGACTGCTAATCCGTTTACTTAGCCAGGACCTTCTCATCGACCACTATTAACTTGTGACTATATTATTTGCTTCAATTTTGTCCAAGTGAATAGCAATTTGTCAAATTTGCTAAGTTTGGCCGAACCTAAAAGTAGGGCTGGCAAAATGGGCTGAGCCCGTCGGGCTGGCCCGCCCCGCCCACCAAACAGGGCGGGCTGGGTTGAGTTTTTCGGCCCACCAGCCCGCCAAGCCCGCCCCGCCAAACCCGCCAGCCCGCCGGGCTCGGCCCGCCAAGCCCTTTTTTTTTTAGGTTATCCAATTGTTATGTAACTTCGTGCCCTAGATTTCTCTGCATGTAAGTGGCTTTTTCGAATTGGTGTGGATTGCTCATACAACACTTTGTTACTTGTTTTGTTATTTTGTTTTACCTTGATATGATTTCAATTTTTATTATTATTTCTGGATTGAAAGATGCATATTTATATGTAGATTATTAAACACTGATCTTCTTGGTTTCATAAGCACATTAGGATTTTATGCAGATTTTTATATACTTTTATGCAAAAAAAATTATGTGTTTTTATGCAGAATTTAATTTTTTGTATATTATTTTTATATTTTTTAGATTTTTATATATTATTTTTTTTATTTTAGGCGGGCTGGCCCGTAGCCCGCCAACCCACTCATAAAACGGGCCGGGTTGCTCAATTCAACCCATTTTGTCAAAACGGGCCGGGACGGGCCAGCCCATTTTAGGCGGGCCAGTGGCGGGCCGGAGCGGGTCGGGGCGGGCTGACCCGTATTGCAAGCCCTACCTAAAAGTCAGCGTTATATATGGATAAACGTACATTTCAAGGGTGGATCTTACCAGCCTTATTTTAGCTGTATTTCAAAAATGGTATAATATGATTAAGTAGGGTTATATTGATAAAAAAAGATATATAAACTTATAAATTATATTATGCCTTATCAATTTTATTGATAAGACTTCATTCAAAGAATATTTTATCAATAAAACATAATATTATTTATAAACAAAAAATTTATAAATATAATTTTTTTCATTATATAAAACAGAGTTGTATATACGTATATCAATTTGTTCTAATTATAATGTGGTGAAAGTATTTATTTGTCTTTTTTCAAAAAAGAAAAAGTACTTATTTGTCTCCTTCTCGTCAGTTACTTTCTGCCCAAAAAAATCTCTCATGGGTTTATTTTTAGAATAATCATGGCTCAAATGGTAAACTTAGAATGGACCAAATCAAGATTTCAAATGTTATGATTGGGACCGTATAGAACCAAGGTCCTGGAGTTTGGAACACTTAAGAACTACAATAGCTAACCACACCTTCATATATATGGTGGTTTTAGCTCCATGTTTTGTTTTGGACAATAACACTAAATTTATTTTTATGAAATATTTTACTTTTAAATGAATTTTAGTACAACTTAGGATTATCAAATTTAATGACAAAAGAAAATGTTGAAGGCCAACTTTAACGAAGAAAGAGAATGCTTAGTTTTAATGATGAGAGAGAATTTGATTATTCTCATTAAATTAAAGGAAGAAAACAATAATTTTTATAAATATAAATTTTTATAATTTACTTGAGCAATAAGTATAATGAAAATTAGCTAATATCTTAACAAGTTATATTCTTTTAAATTTAAAGTGTTTTAATTATTTTATATTCTGTATTTTTTATTTGTATTCGTCACATTAATTTTTATATTTATGTGTATGTATCATGTTTCATTGAGAAAAAATATACCTCCTACACACTTATCAAAAGATGTGTCTTGAGTTTTTTTATTTAAAAAAAAAAAAACATGGCCCTATATATTTTGTGTCTATAACATAAGAGAAATAAATTACTAACAGTCATTTTTTCCATATAT